>JARNGD010000029.1:0-257406 GCA_031001845.1 Achaetomiella virescens
AGGCCTCGAACACGGGCTCCAGAAAGGCATCTTCTGAGTCAATGAAGCCCCCCTGAAGGCTCCCTCTCTGGCGGCAACTGTAACGTGTCAGATCAGTATGCCTAGTGACAATGAAAATGGTCCCTTGAGATGCCGACAAGGTTGTAGATCAGGGCAAGGGCACTATGATCCTGAGCCCTCACTGCCGGCGTGACGCGTCTTGAGTGCTTTGAGTCAGTTCCCTCGTTATCGCCTTTATCGTCCCAACCCTGGGCAGACTCCTGTGAAGCAGTTCACCTTCGTCCCAACTCAGAGCGCGTCCCTTTTAGTGTTGCCAATGCCCACGCGTGTGCCACGCGTCATCGCCCTCTTAGACACCTGCCATCCGAGTAGTTCGCGACGTGAACGGAAGTTTCTGTAGCTCTCAACCACCTTCCACTCTCTTCATCCCCAACCATCACCAGCATCACCACCACCACCACCAGAAGCCGTGCGCCGCTGCGTTTCTTTTCGCTGGTGAAGACGACCGTAAGTTCAAAAGCCCCTTAGTTGCCCCTCACGAGCAGAAATTCCCTTGTTTCCCCTTCACAGTCACCGATTCCCTTGTGATCCTTTCCTCAGAACCCCCAGACCTCTGCGATATCCTTCGCAACAATCAGTTTCGCTCTAAGCCCAAAGATAATTCCCAAGAGACCACGCCACAGGCGTTTCGGCTTGAGATGGTCTCATCACTCGCTCTCACGGTGTTCCCCGATCCCAAGTTCTGTCTTTGACGGGGAACACACAGCTTGACAGCCGACTGACACCCTCACAGATGGAAGTAGGAAGACGAGTCCTCCGGGCCTCGTCGATGCGGCGGCTGCCGGGCCGCTACCAGGAAGATTTGGGCCCCGTCACGGCGGACCGCCCCATCGTACGTTCACCCGGACGTCCCCTTCGTTGACCTCGCGGCCGACTGCGCCCACCCCAGCCTGCCGCTGGACTTCGTGGGTGTGCCGCCCTCCGAAGTGGCAAGAGCTCGCCGGGCCGCGGGAGGCGGAGGCCGCGAAAGGGGTATCGGTGGTGCGGTCAGCCACGGCGGGGCGGCTGACGACGACGAGGAAGCGCCTCGGGCACGTCGGCTGCTTCGGCAGCGCACCGAGGTGAGTGATCGACTGAGAGGGGCTCTTGATGTGCTATCTGGCGGTGGAACCTGGCCACGGGAACTTGACAACGAGGGCTCTGACCAGAGGGTCCAGCGACAACGAAGAAGCCGCGGGAATCTGCCCAGAGCATATGCTGACCAGAGTACAGAAGGCCCCGCCGCGGCCTCGGCCCCCGCGCGTCGCGGCCCTCGTGGCTCAAATCCCGAGACGGGGCTCGGGTGACTCTGCGGCTCTGCCGCAAGACGGAGAGAGGTTCGCCCTCTCCGAAGAGGGGGGTGTCAGCGGCCCCTCGCCTGTAAGGCTTCTTCCCTCCCAACTCTGCCGACGAGATGCTGACAGAAATAGACGACCAGCACCGCCCCGCTTGCGCCCACATGGGCAGAGCTGCCGGACGCGGCAAAATTTGCCGTCGTCCACGACATGACCCTCGCCTCGGGCAGCTTCGCGGCTGCCACTCGCCTCCTCTCCCTCGCCCACGACGAGGTGGTGGCCATGGTGGCGCTGGCCGACAAAGAGCGCCGCAAAAAGCTCGAGGTCGCCAGCGTGCTCAGCGGCGGCATGAGCACGCTGGATCTGGATGTCGTCGACAAAGCCGCCAGGGACCGGGCCCTGCGGCCCATTAACGACAGCATCACCGGGGCCGACATTACGCGCGCCAAGGCCTTCCTCCGGTTCCTGGGCCACGACGAGGTGGCAAGCAAGCTGGGGTGGTGGCAGGGCTCCGGCGGGGATTACCACGAGATCCCCATCGATCAAGACGCCGACGAGATCGTGGAGGCTGGGGAGCTTGCTGGGTTCATCGAGCTCAGGGGAGACGGTCCGGACCAGGCGGCGAGCGGCAGCAGCAGCAATGAGAGCCAGGTTCTCGACATCTCTGGCGAAGAGATCATGGTCCGGATGGACCCCCCTCTCGGCACGCTCAACCCGTTTCCGCCTGAGGAGCGGTGCCGGCCCCTCGCGTGCGGTGAGCGGTCAAGAGAAGCAGGTTCGCGCTCACAAGGGTGCCACCCGGTGAACTTTGTCGACAAGTTCACCACAGGCAAGGAATTTGCGGCTCTCGGTCTCTCGGGTTGGCACGGTGTGCAAAAGGCGAACCTATCCGTGAACGTCGTCTTGGGGGAAACCGGGAACTCCCAGGCCTCCAACCAAGCCGCCACCGATAGAGGGATACCGAACGCGACCACTGCCCCCAGCCCTGTCGATGTGCCCAGCTCCGCACCCCCGTCTGCGAACCTTGATTCTTTGGCAGACCCTTCGCGCGCTCACGCTGAGCAATCGCAGGATGAACACCAGCCTTTCATCGGGATCTTATCCGCAGGCGACTTTTAGGTAGATTTCGGCTCCGGGAAACCCAGAGGCGACTTTATTCCCCGGGCCAAACGATCTCAGCCTCGGCGACCATTTCGAATCGCCCCCTTCGACAACCTTCCGTTCATCTGGGAAGACGCCGACTTGACACTTCCGTGGGACGATCAATTGCCCTCATCAAACATGGAATCCGCGGCTCCCAAGCGGTCCGGCGATAAGCAGCGTCAGGTCGATCGTGAGGTTGCAGCTGCCCAACAGTCCGCCGACCAGCACACCCGACGGTCACAGCGCTGATTCTAGCGATGATTTGGCGTCTTCGCAGACCGAGCCTATCAGGCAGAGCGCAGTTATTGCAGATTCGGATGACGAGGACGCCCAAATGGAAGACGCAGTCACCCAAGTCGCCGATGAAGAGGATTCGAACATGAGCGGCGACGATTCCTTTGCTCCTTCAGTTGAACAGCAAGCTGTGCCCGTCAACTACGGCGCACCATCTCAAGAGGTGCTCGATACCCTCGCCAGTGACCCTGTCGTGATGGCACAATCTCCGACTGTACGCCGTCGCGACCCTATCTGGCAGCCAGCGTCAACCAGCTGATCACGCGCCATACCAACAAAGTCCGCTTTTTCGACGAGGTATTATCTCCAACCACCGGCGGACCGAGTTTCCAAATCCCAGTCGATGAAGACCTCGGTGAAGACGACGACATTGATCTGCTCGAGGAGGCTCCCCTGCCTTCGCGTCGGAAGGATGGTCGTCGTGCTCGGCGCAAGGACGAAGATGTCGACTGGAAGCCCAGGAAGTCTGGAACGCGGAAGCCTGGCGCGCGAAAACGCACCATTGACTCTGCCGCTGACAGCGCTCCCAAGCGGCGGCGGATTTCTGCTGCTGCCCAGGGAAGCAGGAGCGGAGCGCGCCCCCGGTTGGCCCTGATGCGCCGAAGCGCAGACCCGGCCGTCCGAGGAAGAACCCGCTTCCCAACCCTACTCCCGCGAGCACCGTCTCGCCTCAGAGCTCAATTGTCGCCGCGAGCCTTTCGAGCCTTCCACTGTGAAGACTGGCCCTCAGCCTACTATCAACACAAACCCCGGTGCAGGAGGCACGACACTGCCCAGTTCCTCGATTCTGGAACCTTCCCCAGCTCCACGCCCGATCGTCGTCACCACGAAGGGCCCATTCAAGCTGCCGACGGCCGTTCCAGCAGTTCCCAGGGCAAACCGTGGCGCAAAGAGGATGACACGGCCCAGATCCTCGAACTTGAATACGGCGGCTGCTCAGTACCCGACTGTGCCGGCCAGCCAGAGCCTTTTCAGCACGTCGACGGCGACTCCTACCACTGACCCGAGTGCAAAGAGGACGCCGTTGCCCGGATCCGCGCCTCAGTGTCTGACGCTTCCTCAGAACCTGACCGCCTCTGGCAACAACAACCCGTTCGGGGCGCCGATAACCACGTCTCCCGGTCCCCCTCTGAACCCGGCCGCAAGGCAGGCAACGTTCCCCGGGTCTTCGGTCACGTCCTCCGATACTTCGACAGGCTCATCCACTACCACTCAAGTGGCCCCGAGCACCAATAAAAAACACCGCGCCAAGCAGCGTCGCGCAGCCAAGGACTCCGACGCCGAGAGCGAGGCTGGCAAGACCAGGCGCCGCCCCCGGGTAACCCGGAGCACCGTCGACGTGAACGCGCGCATGCGATCGAGTACCGGCGAAGAGATCACGCACGGCGAGTTCCTCACAAGATACCCGGTAGATGAACGGCGGTACGTGCCCGGCGGCCGAGAGGGCGGCGGGCGCTGGGAGATCATCGCGACGGGCGTCATGTGGTCGTTTGTGTCCGCCGGCCAGCGGCACTCTCTGAATCGGCGGATGGCGGAGCAGCAGGGGAGGCAGATGAGGGAGTCGCAGGAGGCGCAGGTGAGGGAGTTTCATTCAGCGACTACAGCTGAGGCGTCTTCGCAGGCGGCGGAAGAGCCCCAGCGGACACACGAGCCTTTGCCACTGGAAAATCCGTTGCAGACGCTCGCTGCTGCTGCTGCCGCCGCGCATTCGACTGCTTCGACGACTCTGGCCAGGCCGACCACCACCACCGAGCAGAACGTGTCGCCCAACATCATTCGGATCCGCGTTTCCCGTCGACAGACCGAGGCTTCTGCTCCCACCAGTCTTTATGCTCCCACCTTCGACCCGGCTGCCACCGCTCCCATTAACCCGCCGGCCACCGGCCTCGCCTATCCTCCCGCGCAGAGCCGTCCTCTCCAGACCAGCGCATCTACCTCCGGCGGTTTATCCGCGCAGGACGGCAGCGCGCCCGGCCAGCGCGACCCGGTAACGGCGCAGCGCATTGCTGAGATCGAGGAGCGCTGCCGTCGCCTGAACGTGGGCAGGAAGAGAACCAACTTCGAGAGCGACCAGGCATTCTTCGAGTGGCCGAGTTCAACCGCCCTTTGCTCTACCCAGAGACGGCGCCAAGGCCCGACATGTCGGTGCTGAGGTGTCTGATGCGTCGACCGCGGCCGAGCCGAAGGAGTACAGCTACGAGAACCCCCCGAGACCCCGGAGGATGGGTTCTGATTTCCATTATTTTTCTTCGTCTTTTTTAGCGCCTTTCAACCTGCGGCTTTCTGCTCGAGGTCAACGTTGATATTCGGCTGGCCGTTCGAGCTTATCACCATTCGACTTTCGACTTTTTGGGGCGTCAGATATACTACCCAGGACGTGAGCGCCTTGTGGCGATAAACTATGGGAATAGAAATCAGCTGCGTTGTGGTTGAGGTTGGAAAGACCAGCAAGGAAGCTTGGTGAGTTGCGCTTTGCGCCTTGAGATGGGTCAGTTGAGCAGTTGCTCACAAAGGCGACGACCACCATATTTGGGAAGGACCTGGAACAATTGGCTTTGTCTTTCAGGTTTTGGGCAAGAGATGATTTGGAAAATCAGCTTGGCGGATTGGTCTACCATCCATGAAGCTGACACTTGATCAGCGGCGCACAACCTGGATGAGGGACGCTTTGGACTGCCTTGAGATGACTGGCTTGGTTTCCGGTCTTGGGTCGGCTCAAGCGCTGGATCGAACTGAGAAAGGGCCCAAATTAAAAGTCTGGAGGATCTAAAGGACCTCAAGGAGGACCCTTTGATGGAACGGAGCGGAGATGGGAGATGTATCATGGTTACTAGGGGATGGACAGAAACGTAAGGGGGAGGCCCAGCTATTTTCTGGGCTTTGAGCCTTCTGGGCTGCTAGGATATTGTACCAGGGGTGATATAAAGGAAATATTTTTAGGTATGCGCAAACCTAAGTCGTTGGCTAGAGAGTGAGTGAGATGCAGGTCAGTTAGGCCTTGGCTCGCTTAGGTAGCAGTTCGAGTGGGGTGGGCAAGGCAAGGGGTGACAAGGATCTCTACGGCAGGCCATAGCCAATGCCTTGCAACTTCGTACCGCGTAATGCAGCAACCCAACGAGACCGGCGCCATCCGATACAACTACCACGACGGCCTGTCATTCCTATACCACGACATCCCCTCTCTGAGCTTCCTGGCGTTGCCATCAAGTAACTGGGGGCGCCCTCCGCAAAACATCTCACCGGTTCCCGATCCCTTCAACCGCCCCTCCTCCCAGCTCCAACCACCAACCCCCCACCGAAGCCCCGACACATCGACGCCATGGCGCCGCGCATCGAGGCCCAGGAAATCGAGACATACTGGAACATCTTCTCGACACGGACAAATGGCGGCAAGTATCTGACGGGCGAGCAGGCCGCGCCGGTGCTCAAGAACAGCGGCTGCGGGACGACCAGCTGGAGCGCGTGTGGGACCTGGCCGATGTCGACAACGACGGCAATCTCGACTTCGAGGAGTTCTGCGTCGCCATGCGCGTTATCTTCGACCTGCTAAACGGCGAATACAACGACGTGCCGACGACCCTGCCCGACTGGCTGGTGCCTGAGTCCAAGGCGCACCTCGTGCAGGCGAGCCGGGCGCTCACGGGCAAGGCGCCGCAGTTCGAGCAGGTCGAGGACGAGGACGAGTCGTCCGGCCTGAAGGACGGCTTCGACTGGTACATGAGCCCGGCCGACAAGTCCAAATACGAGCAGATCTACCAGGAGAACCGGGACATGCGGGGCGAGGTAGCATGTACGTCCATCCTCTCATTCCCCCTGCCCGCTCCACTCCTTCATCACTAACGCCCACCCAGTCTCCTCCCTCCAGGACCTGTACGACTCGCTCGACGTGCCTGACACCGACATCCGCTCGGCCTGGAACCTCATCAACCCATCGGCCTCCCCCTCCATCAACAAAGACGCCTGTCTCGCCTTCCTGCACATCCTCAACTACCGGCACGAGGGGTACCGCATCCCGCGCACCGTGCCGGCCTCGCTGCGCGCGAGCTTCGAGCGCAACCAAATCGATTACCAGCTCGACAGCGCGCGCAACGCGGCGCAGTCGCGGTGGGCGACCAAGGCGGACGATGAGACGAGCACGGGCCGCAAGGCCAAGTTCGGCGACCAGTACCTGACGCGGCTGGGGCGCAGCGGGTTCAAGACGGCCGGCACGGATTTCAGCAACGCGGCCAAGACGGACGCCGAGTGGGAGGAGGTGCGGCTCAAGAAGCAGCTGGCCGAACTGGACGAGAAAATTGCCAAGGTGGAGGCGCAGGTGGAGCGGCGCAAGGGCGGGAAGAGAGACTCGACTCCGGCGCTGGTAAAGAGGGAGCTGGAGCAGCTGCTGGACTACAAGCGGAAGCAGCTGCGGGACCTGGAGGAGGGCAGCGGGCGGAGCAAGACGGGAAGCAGTCTCAAGAGCGTCAGTGACGATCTGCAGACTGTGAGAGAGCAGGTCGAGGGGCTGGAAGCGCATCTGCGGTCGCGACGGAGGTGCTGGAGCAGTTGAGGCGGGAGATCGAAGACGAGAAGGCGGGGAGTAGAATGGCATATATACTCTAAAGAGACGACGACCGCTAACGGGTATTCTAAGAACCACCTTACTATATGCTGCTGGTCTTGGACCCGGCTGGAAGACAACGCACTGCTAACCCATGGGGTATTCGGATCCCTACTTCAATGTTTCCCCCCTCTGATTACCCTCTTTCAGCGCTAAGAAGATGCCTAAGCAATACTCCCATCCATATAGCCATGCATCATCTGCATTCCCAGTGTGCGCCCCTTGGCTAGCCACACCATAAAACTGGGCAGCTTGATCGAATTCAGCCGGCCGGCACCCCGGTTGCGACCAACCGCGCACGCAAAGATATCCACGGGCGGGCCCTTGGCGACGGCGGGCTCCTGGCCCGCCAGCGCCGCCCACACATTCTTGGCGACGCTCGCCGCCTGCTTTTGCGTGATGAAGAAGCCAGCGCGGGGCTTGCTCACGATGTCGCCGCACGCCCACACGTCCTTAGCGCCCTCCACCCGCAGGTACTCGTCGACCAGCACGCTGCGATAGGTCGAGTCCGCGCTGAGATGCTTGGCCGGGATGTAGTCCGTGTTGGGTATCAGGCCCTGGTGGGCAGGTACAGGTCCGTGGTGATGGTCTGGCCGTCAGCCAGGACCAGCTCCGTCTTGCCGTCTGGCGTTTCCCGGGTCTCGGTCACGCGGGAGCCGTATCGGATGGTCACGTTGAGCTTCTTGAGCTCGCTGGCTGCCGCGCTAGCAACGCTGTCGCCGCCCAGGAGGGTGGGGCCCGAGCTGAGGAGGATGATCTTCTTCGTCTTTCCGAATTCACAGCCCAACTCGCCGGCTACCTCGACGCCGGTGCCGCCTGCACCACCCACCACAATGTGCTCAGCCTGCACGACCCTGCCCGCGGTCTGGTGGAGGCTCTCGAGGACATCCTCGTAGCTGCCGGAGGCTTTCCAGGGGGCGGTCTCGTCGGCAGGCCGGGCGCCAGTGGCAAGAACGAGCTGGTCGTAGGTGACGCTGCGGACCGAGCCGTCAGAGACGCGGATCTCGATCACCCTATTGTCAAAGTTGGCGGCTGTGGCCGTGCCGATGATGAGCTCGTACGACGCCGGCTGTAGCCCAAGAGGGCCTGATCGAGGGGCTTGAAGATCTGACTGTCCTTGATCTGGTCGGGGATGATGGCCCGGACGGAGGCCAGATTCCAGTAGAAGTGCGTGCTCTGCGAACGTCAGCATGGTATTCTTTCTTTCTGTAATGTCGCCCCGCGGATGTGCTGTCGCGGTCTGCCTCAGCGACAGGCTCATTCTCGTACCTTGTTTACCAGTATGACCTTGATGTCGGCGTTGTGTTTCTTGAGGATAGCATGGGCGACGTGGAGGCCTCCGAAGGAGGCTCCGAGGATGACGACTGTCTTAACCATGTCGATTGCCGGAGCGAAGCTGACACGTCCTGGTGATGGTGTTTAGTGTTTTCTTGTGTGCTCATGTAATGCTTGTAACAGACGCATCGAAGAACACTGTTTCTGGGGGGCCGATTGCGCAAACGGGACAAAATGCTTCGGCAGAGCATGGGAGTCGCAGTTTCATCTTTTAAGACAACACGGCAGGCACAGAAGTCGCAATCGACTCGGCCAGCTCCGACATGGTACACACGGGATCATTCCGGCGGACATCAAGGGTACCCGGTTGGCTGGTCCGCAATGTCTCTCTCTTCTCGTTTGAATCATGGTCGACTGCCCTTGCTCAATACCCCTGGCTTTTGGTTTGTGGTACGCCATACAAACAAACGTCGAGACTTGAGGAACAGCCTTGGTGCGAGGGACCATAGTCCCGGTGGTCAGAGGGTGCGCCAGCGGTGGTGAGACGACATTGCCGCCATGAAGTTGAGACCGCATGCTCCCGACACCTGTCCAAGAACCCCTTGAGAGATCCATCATCGGTCTTTCCCCACGAGATGCTCGGGCATGTCGGAGCGGGAGGAGGAGAGCAGGACCAGCAATCTTCAGCCAGAAGGAACGTTATCGGGACGCTAAGCCCGATTTGGACCCCTGTCTGTGCCCCTGGCGGCGCCCAAGCCGGCGGCCGAGACAGCTGGCAAGGGAGCTCGGGACCGACGACGGGATGCTTGGTCGAGGTTGATCGTCACTCAACAAGCATCCTGCTTCGCTGGCTCTTGGCTTGACAGAAACCCCAGGCATCACAGAAAGTACGAAATATGCGTCAAGACGCGTCTCGTCCTGCATCTCACATGCGCATGCCGGAGGGGACGTATTTTCCTGTGTATGCCGCTTTCGGTTGCTCGATGTTTGGCTCAGACCCTATCCAAGCCGCTGCTATGCCCATCCATACACCTTCCTACCTACCTACCTGAGTAATCCACTCCGACACCGAACAATCAAACCCCGTCCCCGTACTGCTGTCAACATCAAGCGTCATCCGATCTTCGTCCCAGCGACCTGGACTTGGCAGGTGGAGCAATGACGCTCCAGGCCTGGTCACAAGCTGCCCCTCCCCTGGCCAGGTCAGGCAGAATGGAACCCCGCGTCGGGATGACCTGACCCCCGCCAAACTCCCAACAAACCCTCCCCATTTCCTCAACAACAGCATCTGCTGCAGACGAACACCCTTTCCAGCCCAAACCAAGCCAAAAACCACCACCGACCGCCCTTCTTTTCAACTACCCGAACCGCCAAAATGGTTGCCCAGAGCGAAGCGTTCCAGAAGGCCGTCGTCGACAGCAAGAAGCTGACCTCGAAGCCGAGCAACGACGATCTGCTCGAGATCTATGGTGCGCCAATGTCTGCCTCGTACCTGCCCCGCGCTCACCCACTGACGACACCGTCATCGCAGCCCTCTATAAGATTGGAACGGGTGAAGACTTCGCGAAGGCCCCCAAGCCGGGCATGTTCGACCTCAAGGCAAGCCACCCACACTGCCTTCCCCAGCCCTCGATGTCACATGTTGAAACCTAACCTCTCGCAGGGCAAGGCCAAGTACAACGCTTGGCAGAAGGCTGTCGATGACGGTCTGACCCCGAGCAGGCCCAGGAGAAGTACGTCGCCAAGATCGAGGAGATGAAGGCCACCTACGGGTACGACGAGAACAAGCAGCCCGAGGCTGTCGGTGGGCAATAATGTTGGGGGGGTGGGAACCCTAGGACACACAGATGACGGGGATGGTTATTATTGACGGGCCATGATCTTTGAGGCCTATCGAGCGATTCAAGCGGCCTGCATCCGTAGCAAGCCAGTACTGTGTTGCCTGTTGCGAGTATTCCAGGCGGCCTAATATTTCTGCTCGTCCGCCCACGCCCCCAGCCCAAAGAAAATCGTGATACACGACGCTGCAACTGGTTAAGCAATACCTTCTCGAGTTTACTCATCTTTACCAAGTTTGCCCCATCCAGTCTGGCTCGGTGTGACTGGCCGTCGCAACCCACGGCACCTCCCCTTTCCCATACCCTTGCAACGGCAGATATACGGCACTCTCAGCGCCACAGCCGCCTTCCCTTTCTCTACCTGCCCCTCTCCGAGCTTATCCGTCAAGAACGTCGCCTCCATAGTCGCATCCTCCGCATACAGCCCTGGCCAGACAAGAACACCAATCTCGTACGACGAGATACGCATCTCCCCGGTGCTATTGACCGCTTCCCCCCACGCCTGCTTGGACAGGTTCGCCGACGTGACCAGCGCCCAGTCAATGGTCTGGTCAGACTTGTTGCCGTAGCGGATATACGTTTTGATGTGCGGTGCCGCGCGCTTGCGGCCTGCTTCTTTTATCGTGGCGCCATCCTTGAGCTCCGCGCCGGAGGCGGAGTCGTTCGCCCAGTGGCAGAGCATCGGCCTGAGGTAGGCGAGCTGTTTAACCTGCTGCGGGGACTGGATCTTGGTGTGGATGGACCCGCCCGAGGCGTAGCCGTCGAGGGACTTGCGGATTTCATCCGGCGTGGGGAAGACGATTTTGAAATCTGGTGATGATGGGGGCAGGCTGGAGCGTTTGCCGCCGCTCAGGGCGCGGAAGAAGGTGTTTTTGAGCCACGTGTCTGTAGGGCCGAGGGTGGCTATGGAAGAGATCTGGATGGCGATTTCGGATTTGGAGGGGGTGATGGGGACGGCTTTCAGGGCTTGCTCCATGGCGGCCCAGCCCCATCTTGTCGGCGAAGAGTCGTTGAGTTTGTGCCTGCCCGGTATGCTGGCGATGAGGCAGCCTCGTATGGACGAGAAGTCATATTTGCTGAGATGTTCAATGATGGGCTTACAGGTCGTTCGTCGGGTGTCATAGGAGCGGAGGTAGTTCAGGAAGTCGATCTTGAACTTGGCTCCGCTTCCGGTCTTGGCTTCTTCCTGGCCGCTGTCCTGCTGCGATGGCTTCATGAGAGGGAGCCTCGGCGAGAGCCAGGCGGCCTGGGTCATGTTGGTCCAGTCTCGGACGATCAAGTTGGCCGTGTGGATGACAATCTGGGCCGACTCGTCGTGCCGCAGGAGGATCATCATCTTCGAGTGATGAGTGCCAAACATCTCGGGGAGGAAGGCATTGTGAAGAGTGACATTAGGGTACCGAGACGCCGTTTCCTAGGAGATGTTAGGCACCGTGACAAGCAAGAACTCTGTTCACTTGAACAGAGGAGACTTGCCTACCTGGAGCGCCAGCCTGCTTGGATCTTCCTTCTTCCAGAACCCGTGGACCACATGGACCTTGACGAGGTGCCGGATGTCTTGGTCAAATGCGGACATGAGGAAGTCGATGTCATGAAGGAAGTTGAACTCCCAGCACTCCGATATCAGCGGTCTCCCAGAATGTCCTTGAGAGTAACAACGTCCTGGTTCATCTCGGGGGCAGGTCCCGGATTTTCGTCAGGTGAAACGGAGATCTGAATGTTCGAGGCGATAATGTTGCCTCTGCGTTTATATTTGCCTCCGCTTGTGCTTCTGCTTTCCCATCTTCATCGTCGACTAATGTCGCCAGTCGACGCTTCTTGAGTGGGGGCTGACGGGATGAGAGAGCGACACTGGCGTGGGCTTTCGGTTTAGCTCATCGTCGCCATCTAATGACACCGACCGTTTATTTGGTCTCCCCATCTCGTCTGGGTGGTCTGGAGAATGTCAAAGAACGGACTATTATGTCTTTGTAACTGCGTTGTCTACCCCTCGAGGACAGGAAGGCGAGTGTAATGCTGCCTTGAGGTTGTCAGGTGGAAGCCCAAGTTGACAGCTGCCAGCCGGTGCATGTTTCAAGGACAGGGAATGCAGGGCATAATTCTTGGCTTTGTGGGTCGTCCCTTCCCGACTTCTTGTCTCGGCCCTAGGAGGCTGGGCCGCTGCCTGGGATCTGAGGCGTCGTCAATGGACCTGGCCAGACTGCAGCACCCCTCGACGTGTCTGGAAATCTTGGGCGCAGTCGCCTCCTGGCAGCATTCCACGCCTTTTCCCGCCCCCGCGACCTCGCCCACGACTTATAACCCCTTAAGACGACCCAGCACGCGGCTCAGACTGTGCAACATCCGCGGTATTCAACACCAGGTCTCCGTATCACGCGAGTCGGAACTGTCTTGCCCTGCGACCGAACTGTCGGTTCCCACATTTCGCCCAAATGCCCGTCTAACTCGCTGCTCGAGAGAAGCTTGCTCCTACAGCCAACTTACGACCTGTTGGTCGCGAATGCCCCTGGGCCACTTCTGCATTCTCGCTCGGCCCAGGCTTCCCACAACCTACCGACAAGAACGCAACGCGACACAATGCGGTTATTCAACTTAACGCTACTATTTGGCACGGCCGCGCTGGTCCTCGCCGAGCCACCAGAGGCTGACGAAGATGCGCCGCAAATCACGTATTTCAACGGGAAGACGGTCCCGCCAATGCTGGAGCTGACGCCGGATAACTGGGACAAGGAAATTAAGGCGTCCAAGTACTTGATGGTCAAGCATTACAGGTAACTTGCTTGTCCCACGCTGCATGACACGCGCGTGCTGATGTTCCTAGCCCGTACTGCCCGCATTGTATCGATTTTGCTCCGACGTTCCAGACGTTGTACGAATTCTACTACACCTCGTCGCCTGCCGGGAATGCCCCCAAAGACGCCGACTTTACTAGCTTCTACGACTTCCGCTTCGGAGCCATCAACTGCGTCGCATACAACGATTTGTGCCAGGGACACAAGGTGACATCATGGCCCACGACCATTGTGTACGAGGACGGCGAGCCAATCATCACATACAAGGGCATCAAGAACATTGCCGTGCTGAGCGAGGGTGTGGAGGACGTGCTTCAGAAGACGAAGCCGGGGACGCGCCCCGCCAAGATTGCGCTGCCGGAGCCGGGCGACGAGTCATCACCGGACACGAAAACCGGATCGGCCAGCGAGGCTGCTCCCGAAGCGAAAGGCAACTCGACTCCAGAGCTAAAGGCCAACAACAAGGCCGATGCTGTGGTCACCTCCGCCGTGGCTCAGGCGACTGGCTGGACGCCGCCACCATTCAACCCACCCATCCAGAAGATGCTGAAGACGAAGTCAAACCCAAATCCAAACGGCGTCTCCGTATCTCTCTCGGCAGACTCTTTCGATAAACTCGTCGCCAAGTCGCAGGAGCTCTGGTTTGTCAAGCTCTACGCTCCCTGGTGCCACCACTGCCAGAAGATGGCGCCGTACTGGGAACAGATGGCCAAGGAGATGAAAGGTCGGCTCAACATTGGGGAGGTCAACTGCGATGTTCACCAAGTTGTGCAAGGACGTCGGCGTGCGCGGCTTCCCCACCATGTTGCTCTTCAAGGGCGGCGAGCGGGTCGAATATCACGGCCTCCGTGGCCTAGGCGACTTTCTCAAGTTCGCTGAGAGCGCTGTCGAAGTTGCCAGTGGCATCCAGGACGTCGATTTTGATTCGTTCAAGGCTCTCGAGGAAAAGAACGACGTCATCTTCCTGTACTTCTACGACCACGCCACCACCAGCGAGGACTTCCTTACCCTAGACCGTCTGCCTCTGAGCCTGGTCGGGCGCGCCAAGCTGGTGAGGACGCGGGATCCGAGGCTGTACGATAGGTTCAAGATCACCACCTGGCCGCGCCTGCTTGTGTCGCGCGAGGGCCGCCCGACGTATTACACGCCGCTTTCTCCCAGGGAAATGAGGGACACTAACATGGTTCTCAACTGGATGAAGTCGGTGTGGCTGCCGCTGGTGCCCGAGCTCACCGCCATGAACGCGCGCGAGATTATGGATGGCAAGATTGTCGTCCTTGGGATCCTCAATCCGGGAGACAAGGTCGCATTCGATACGGCGATGCGCGAGATGAAGAACGCGGCGAACGAATGGATGGACAAACAGATCCAACTGTTCCAGCTCGAGCGGCAGGAGCTGCGCGACGCCAAGCAACTGCGTATCGAGGAGGCCCAGGACCGTAACGACGAGCGGCGGTTGCGCGACGCCAAGAATATCCGGATCAATATGGACCGCTCGTCGCGCAAGGAGGTCACCTTTGCGTGGGTCGATGGAGGATTCTGGCAGCGCTGGATCCGCACCACGTACGGCATCAACTCGAAGGACGGCGACAGGGTCATTATCAACGACGAGGATGTGAGTACAACCGGCTTTCCAATGTCAACGCTTTTACTAACCGCTGTAGAACCGCCGCTTCTGGGACCAAACCAGCACCGGCAACAACATCGTGCCGTCCCGCACGTCCATCATCGAGACGCTCACCAAAGTCACGGCCAACCCGCCCAAGATCCAGCCGAAGCTAACGATCGGCTTCTTCGAGAAGATCCTGTTCGACGTGAAGACGAGCTTCCGAGATCACCCCTACCTCAGCTGGGGCTGCGTCCTCGGCATTGCGTTTGGCGTTCTCTCCTGGTTCAGGGGCAGCATCTCCTTCCGCAGCATTCCCCTCCGCGCTCCCGCCTGGATCAAGACTAGACTTAACTTCAAGAGAAGGAGAGGTGGTCACTTCAAGGTGGAGGACGCCATCGCCAAGGAGTACAGGGCGCCGCTCATGGGGGCGGCTGCTAATGGGGGGAGCAAGGTAGATTAAAGATGGGGGTGTGTTGTGTTCAGGGGCGGGCTTCTGACGATAGTGTTTTCGTGTATAAAGCTGTGTCCATAGCATGTTGGTTGATGACGCTTTCTTGGCTTAGGGAGGTTGTTATGGAGGAGGGCCAGGCCTCTGTATTGCATAGTAATGTTCATTCCTGGTACGCGAGCGTGTTCCTGGTTGAAGCAGTTTCGTTGGGCTCTTTGGTTGGCGGGATATGTAGATACCGAGTCTTTGGTTATGCGATGCACTGTCGGTACAATGTAACACTCGGGGGATACGCTTAATGTCTTGTCCCATGAGGCCGGAGAAGCCGTTGTCAGAATGTCGATCTAGGCTGCCTGCCTGAGACACTCGGACCGCCTTTCCACTGCCCTGGAGCCGCTGGTGCGGAGCCGAATAGCATCATCTCGCACCCGTCAGGAGCCTCTTCAGTACACCACACCCACTACGATAACAACCCCCTTTAGGCTTCCCGTTGACCTGCCAGGACGGTCTGCATGTGGTTAGGCGGGCTTGCCCAGATTGGCCGGCCATATCCTGTGAGACCTCGTGTCAAATGCTTGGACGCATGGCGGGACCGGGCTGCAACATCCCACAAGAAAAGGATGTGGGTGGCCTACTGTACGGGTAGATTGGGGACACAAACTACGTATTGTTACGCCGTGATCGGACTGTTTTTCTTCCCTGGGGTAGGGAGTCTCGGGTACGAGAAGCGGTCTGCGTTTAACCGGGAGGGATCTACATGTACAACGGTGTGTATCTGGTGGGAAGGACGGCAAGTCCTCCACTGAGACAACATTTTCTCGCCGGCAACGGTTGATCGGTCACTGGTAGTGTGCTTCTCTGTTCTTGTAATTGAGCATCGTATGATCCTGAGACTCTTCGGATCTCGGCAGCAGTGCAAACCGACGAGAGGCACGTCTTCCCGAGCCAGCGATGATCTGCGGGGTGCCGCTTACACTGTAAAAGTCCATGGATAGATGCAAGTTTACGGAAGAAGAGGTGAGTAGAGGCGGAGATGGATCAGACCCGAGACACAAACCGCTATTAAGGTTGATATCACGGCTTGAAGCTAATACACTTGTACCCCTGCAGCAGCTCAGGGTGCATCACCATGGGAGGATGCAGAGGCGAGAGACTAAGCTTTCTCGAGCTGCAATACCCATTCGCCAATTGGGCTTGTCCTCGGTAAGCTGCAGAATACGGGAGTGCCACAAACGTCAGTTGGGAGACGTGCCTTGATCGGGCCGCTGAATGGGCCGCATGAGGCAGTCTTTTGACAGCAACCGGCAGCCTGGGAAGTCAATCCGCGCTCGTTTTCCCCACTGCTTCTCGGAGATCCAGAAAGACGAGATTCCCTGTCTCCTGTATCAATTGCTCTATGTATCGAACCGATAATGTACCTCGATGCGAAGGAAACGAACCAGGCGGAGGAAAGGTGAGAAAGAGCAACGTGTGGAAAGTCAATGACAGCGAAATCAAACGGTACTTTTGGTTCCAAGACGTGAAATCCCCAGTCGAGCTCTCTTTCAGCCAACAACAGCGGGAATCCTCGAAGCGTGGGCCTCGTCCATCTAGATGACCACTCCAAATCCAACCACGACGCCCTGCAACCAACAGAAAAAAAAATCACGAAACGCCCCATGATCCAATCTATGACGACGAAGGCAAGAATTCCTTGTAGAAAAACGTCTCGCCCTTCTTGCCGTTAGGCAACGCCCGGCTGAAGTGGGGCACCTTGCCAATCTCGATGTAGCCAAACTTCCTGAAGGCCAGCTCGCCCACGCTGTCCGTTCGGTTGTCGACGAGCTATAGCAGTCAGCAACGGAGCTCCTTGCCGCACGGATGATGTGAGAAAAACCCACCAACAACGACCTCCCCCTCTTCGCCGCCTCATACTCCAGCGCCATCACCAATGCCTTGGCACCTCCCTGCCTCCGGTGCCGTCGGTCCACCAGCACGGCATCGATATGCCCCCTGAACGACCCCGTCTCCGTCTCAGACAGCTTCAGCATCGCCAAGCCCCTCAAATCGGTTCCCTGGGGCTTCTTCCCCAGCTCGACTCCGGAAGCAGCAGCACGATGACCCGGGTGCCGCGCCTGCTTCCGCAATGCGCTCCTTCCACCACGGCAGCAGCTTCTCGTTGGTCAGGGCGGCAGGAAGGGGCCGACCATGTGGTCGAGGGTGATACACGAGGCGTGCAGCGCGGCGATGTAGGGTACCAGATGGCCGTGCTGCTCCTGGGAGAAGACGTAGGTCATGGAATTCATGTTGCCGGTTTCTGACTTCTCGGTTCTTCCCTGTGTAAGCGGTGGATGGTGTGGATGTGATGGATGCTGTAATGCCGACTCTTTGTAAGCCGCCTGGGCCAGTCCGGTCCAGTGACAATGGCTGGCAGTTGACTGCGAGGCAACCGTATAACTCAGAGAAACCCACGAGACGAACGCGGCGAGACCCTTTTGTCGCATTCCCAACGCCGCTGTCATGGATGGCTCTCCTCCCCCCCTTGTCCCTCTTTCACACCCCCCTCCTTTCCTCTTTCGGCGGTTTGGGGGTTGACCTTCTCAAAAGTCGTCTGCTGCGGGGCAAGGGCTGCCAGGAGTCAGCCAATGATGTTGATGGCGCCGACACCGGAAAGCTAAGGGACTTGGGAAAAATGTCTCAGGGTGGGAGGTGTGGGAGATGTGTCGAAGAGATTTTTCTTTTGCTTTCTCTTCCTTTTTGTGGGTGAGGATGGGGGTCATCGCCGTCACACCTGAACTTGACCGCCTGTACCTCGTACCTCTGAAAGTAAGGACCGGACGCACACTCATTGCATCACAGCTCACCGGTCTCCTGAATGCGGCCTGCAAGGTTGCAAGCCGGTGGAGCAGGGAAAATGCAGGAGGGGTGGCTCAGGATTTTGAAGAATTGGGTTGCGTCGGACAAGAAATTCGAGTTCGTTCCTACCACTGTGAGTGCCAGGCACCACCAGGACCTTGCATCTTAAGGCTGAATGGGGTCTTCTTCCGGGCCTCCACGGGCGAGTGCAGCGGGTCTCGTGGCTGGAGCGGGAGCTGGCGCCACAGAATATTAGTGCGGGGGCATCGCGAGCAATGATCGGGACAGGGCAATCGAACGAAATGAGGGAGGCACGCGGACCCTGCTAGCGTCATAACACTTTTTTTTCGTCCCATCCACGGCCTCACCGTCCCGCTCCACCGAGGTCCAGCAGCGTCAGAGATGGTATTCTTGTTGCGTTGTGTAACAAGCTGCGAATTAGGTGAGGCCTGTTTTGCCGACGGAAGCGCGAGTTTCCTTGACTAGCCAGGCGATGCCTGTCCTGGTCTCAAGGGAACTCCAAGGAGCCCAGTTAGGCGATTCCGTGGTCTTGTAAGCGATGGAATGGATCATGGTTCATGCTAGGTCTGATCCGAGATCAAAGGGCCCATCACGAGCTGCGCTCGAGATGTCCATACTACGTTAGGAAGATGTTATTGCCGAGACGACTCTCCTTTCAGCCCTATCGAGTCTTGACATCCCGTCCCCGCCGATCGATGGACCCGGACTGGCAAATGACCTGTCCTCTACCTGACGGGATGTGGCGGGACAGGGCCAGCTCTCCACACAAGGGTCCAGCAAGCAAGGGCGGTGCGGTTGCTCATTGGCCTGCGATGCATTGACGGCGATGCAGTCAGCACCTTGGTTGCGAGTTACGCAGTCTTGACCAGTCGAGGAGAGGTGAGCTTGTAGATGTGTTGAGCTGTTGGAGACTGCCTTTGTCTCGTGGAAAGTCTTAACCTCCCTCCCGTCACGTTACCTGCCGGAACACAACTTGATCACCGACACCACCATTCCCGACTTTTCTAGTTGCCCCGCAGTTGCCGACGCCGAGACCGCCCCTGACCAGAAACTCACCGCCGAGAACATGGGCATCCACGGGCTCATGCGAAAGGCCAAGCAGGGCCTCCAGGACCTCTTGCCCCTCGAGGAAAAGCATTCGCACACTCACGACGGTCATGAATGTCACGAAGATGATGGCCATGCCGAGTACGGCACCAACCGCTACTGCTCATTCGCGCCCCAGAGCTCCGGACACGCCAAGTGGTATGTCGACGGCGCCTCCTACTTCTGGGCCGTCTCCATGGCTCTGGAAGGTATGACCTCTTTGCTTGGCAGCCCCAAATCACCTGCTGATGGTGTGTTCAGAGGCTCGCGAGTATATCTACATCCTGGATTGGTGGCTGAGGTAATTACTCCCTGCCGCGGGAAGCCGAGGGTGGTGACGTTGACTGACAACTGCAGTCCGGAGCTGTACCTGCGCCGCCCCCCTGCTGCCCTCAATGAGCGCTACCGCCTAGACAACATGCTCAAGGCCGCGGCCGAGCGTGGCGTCAAGATTTACGTGATTGTCTACAAGGAGGTGCCCCAGGCGCTGACTCGTGCGTTTCCCGAAACGAGACGAGATGGTTAGTGCTGACATGCGCAGTGAACTCGATCGTAAGGGATCCGACTGCTAGTTCTGGTAACCGAGGCTCACGCACCATAGCACACCAAGCACGCCCTGGAGGCTCTTCACCCAAACATCAAGGTATTCAGATACCCGGATCACCACCCCACCAAGTCCCTTGTCTCCGGTCTTCAGGACCTCCACGCGGGGCTGCAGAACTTCAGCCTGAAGACATTCGACCTTGCGAGGACCTCTGAAGACGTCCTCAAGAGCCTGTACGGCACCGCCGAGGACACCGTGCTCTATTGGGCCCACCAGTACGTCAGCCCGTTTCCTGGCTGCCTTAGAAACCGTCCTTCTCGGGTACGTGGTTGACGCAGCAGCGGTTTAGTGAGAAGCTATGCCTTATCGACGGCAGAGTGGCCTTCATGGGAGGCCTGGATATGTGTAAGTTGTGATGTCCGTGAAAATGAGACAGGAGAAAAGGACGACAGAACAGAAGGCAAACCAAGGATGGAGAGTATGCTGACAGCCCCCGAGGCTTTGGCAGATGGGATACCAACAGTAAGCTTCTCACACCCGCAACAGGATCCGCTTGCTTACAAGACAGGCCACCCCATTGCGGACGCCCATCCTGGAGACCTCAACCGTGTGATCTTCCCAGGACAAGACTACAACAATGCCAGAATTTACGACTTCGAAGACGTGGACAAGTGGGAGAACAACAAACGTGGGTGTAGCCACCCAGTCTGTTGGAAGTGGGACTGACAGGCCCAGTCGACCGTACCAAGAGCCCTCGGATGGGCTGGTCGGACATCAGCATCAGCCTGTCTGGGCCGATCGTCGACAGCCTGGCGATTCACTTCACCCAGCGATGGTGGGTAAGAATAAGCGTCTGGGCTCCAAGAGGTACTGACTATGGCTAGGAACTTCATTTTCGACAAAAAATACACCACCCGCGATATAGGCAAGTACTGTCGCCTAGAGCCCCCACAGTCGCACAGCGGTGCCCTTCCCATCTTCTGGATGATGGCGAGGAATACTTTGGCGGGCTGCATCTTCGCTTCTCGCGGCACATGAACCGTTTCCTCGGGTACGAGGAAGAGGAGCGGACCCGCGGTCCGCAGCGGAAGAGCGACGGGGCGCATATCCAGTTGACGAGGAGGTAATACCAGATCCCTCATCTTCCTTCCCCCTCCCCTCTGATTCTCCCTTTTTTTTTTCCCTTCCCGTATGGTCAGGCTAACCTGAGCAGCTGCTGCCAATGGTCGGTGGGCGTTAGCACCGAGCACTCGATTGCGAATGCCTACATTGCCGCCATAAAGAACGCAAGGCACTTTGTTTATATTGAGAACCAGGTTCGTCATCTCCTCCCCGGCTTTCAGCGGGAGACCTGACCGTTACAGTTCTTCATCACCGCGACTTCGAACAAGCAGAAAACCTGTCAGCAACAAAATCGGCCGTGCCATTGTCGACCGCATCATCCGCGCCCATCAGAACGGCGAAGACTTCCATGTCGTGGTCATGATGCCCGCCGTACCTGCTTTTGCCGGCGATCTCAAGTCGGAGGGTGCACTTGGCACGCGAGCGATCATGGAGTTCCAGTACTACTCTATCAACAGGGGCGGTTACAGTATCATTGAGACCCTGCGGAACTCTGGCGTCGAGGACCCCCACCGGTACATCAACTTCTACAACCTTCGCAGCTACGACCGCATCAACACGAGCGCCATCATGAGCCAGGCCGAGCGTGAGAGCGGAGTCCGCTATGATGAGGCGCGGCGCGAGTACGATCGACGGTATCAAGGCTACGACTACGAGCGCGATCAGCACACTCGTGATGAGTCTGCTCGAGGAGATGACTACAGCAGAGGCGATTACCAAGGAGTCGTCAATCTTCAGGGCAGACGAGACAACGAGTACGACCAGGGACATTACCGCCGCGACGATTATTCCGGTGATGAGAGATACGGTCGCGGCGGAACAGACTACGGCGGACAAGCCAGCGACAGCCAGTATCGCCGCTACCAGGAGGCCGCAAGCCACCACCCGACCAGACCTGGGACAGCGTGGCGGCCTGCTACATGCAGAACGGCCCTGACCTGCGCAGCGTTCCCTGGACCGGCTCCCCCGAGGACGAGCTCGACGCCTTCGTCACAGAGCAGCTCTACATCCACAGCAAGGTGCTCATCGCCGACGACCAACTCGTCATCTGCGGTTCGGCCAACCTCAACGACCGGTCTCAGCTGGGCAACCACGACAGCGAAATTGCGGTCGTCATCGAGGACCCGACCCCCGTCCGCAGCTACATGGGCGGCCGCCCCTACACCGCCTCGGCCTTTGCCACCTCCCTCCGCCGGCAGCTCTACCGCAAGCACCTCGGCCTGCTCCCGCACCAGGCGCCCGACCGCCCTGGCCGCAACTGGACGCCCGTGTCGCACGACGCCGTCAACGACTACGACTGGGGCTCGCACGCCGACCGGCTGGTCGAGGACCCGCTGTCGCGCGAGTTCATCGACCTGTGGCGGGGCACGGCACAGCGGAACACTGAGATCTTCAGCCGGGCGTTCCATCCCGTGCCCAACGACAAGGTGCGCACGTGGGAGGACTATGACCAGTTCTTCTCCAAGCACTTTGTGCTTCCGGGTGAGTCCGCGGAGAAACTGCAGGAGGCGTACAAGCAGGGCAAGGTCGACTACGGGCACGTGGTCAAGGAGAATTTCCCAGGTGGGTGGAGGAGCTGAAGGCGTGGTTGAGCGGGGTCAGAGGCAACCTTGTCGAGATGCCGCTGCAGTTCTTGATTGATGTACCGGACCTTGCGGAGGATGGCGTGGCGTTGAATAGTTTGACGGATGAGCTGTATACTTGAGTGGACGGACGGAGTGGTAAGGTAGTCGTGGGAGAGGCCAAGAGGTTAGTGCAACTCAGACAGCGACATTTGAGCAGCCATCCCCGGGTAACCCTCGATTCCGTGACGGTGATATTTGCTTTTTAAGAACCACACTCTTGTCCCAGGGTCCCACAATGCAAGCATACACATACACGCAGGCCCGTCTGGGCTGCGCTAAACCTCCCCTTCGCTCAACCCGTCCGGCAGTCAATCACTCGTCATCCTCCAACTCCTCGACCCGCGGTGCCATGTAGCTGCGCTGCTGCGGAGCAGTCGAGACCTGTGTGTCCGTGGCGGTTGTAGTAGCCGTCGCGGGGGCGGGTTGTCCAGTGGTGGCCGAGAAGGTCGCGCCAGCGTTCGCAGAGCCGGACGCCTTTTTGCTCTTCTTCTTTTTCTTTTTCTTGTCAGCGGCGGGCTGGGCGCTGTTAGCAGGTTTCCGCAAGACTCGGGACGAATAACTCGCCTCATGCCAGCCCAAACAGGCTTGAAACTGTCCACCACGGACACATCCTCCCACAGGTTCGGGAACAGCCAGAGGCCCGGCGGAACGACGAAGTAGGTCACGCAAAACAGGATCACCCGGAAGATAGCCATCGCAAAGAACAAGCCCATGAAGCACAAGAACCCCCAGCTGAGGTAGTACCCGCCCTGGCGCAGCTTCATGGGCCACAGCGGGTAGCACACGAGCGCGAAGATGGCCGCCAGCGCCAGCGCCGCATACACCTTGCGCATCACCTGGCTGCCCTCCCACAGCCACACGTAGTACATGTCGTCGCCAGCTTCCTGCTGCGGCTCGATGCGCACCGTCCACTGGCCCTTGACGCGCTTGCCGTGCGGCTTCTTGGTGGGCGCGTGATCGTGGCCCTCGTGCGGGTCCGCCTTGACGACGCGGAGAGCGAGCATCGAGAGCGGGAGCAGCTTGAAGCAGTTCTCGAGCGACGCGCGGTCCGTGATCTCGGGGAGCGCCGGGTTCTTCTTGCGCGCGGCGGCGTACGCGGGGGACTCGATCGCGCGGAGGGCACGTTTGACCTGGAGATGTCAATACCGTTGCGGGGGATTGCCGGACTCCTGGTGGCTCACCCTGAACATGTCCTTGCGCTCGCCGTTGAGGATGACGGTGCGCGGCTTGAGATTCTGGCTGCGGAGGAACTTGGCAAGGGCCAGCGCAACCGGGTTCGGCGGCCCTGGCACAATAGGCTGGGGCTGGCCAGGGGCGTGCTGGTGCTGATGCTGATGCGGGTGAGGGTGAGGGTGTTGATGGCCGTGCTCGTGTTGGTGCTGGTGCTGACCCTGCTGCTGCTGCTGCTGCTGCATTTGCGCCTGCATCCGCTCGGCGGCTTGTCGCTTGAGGTGTTCTGCGACCGTTAGCAGGGGCCGGCATTCTGTGGGCCGACACGCTTACCGATGAACTGCGGTACTGTCATTCCCATCTTCTCGGCGTCAATCGCCAATTGCCTCTGCATGGCGGCGATCTGCTCTGGGCTGGGCATGGGCATCTGCCCATTCGGAGGAGGAGCCTGCATCGCGCAGGACTGAGGTCGGTGGCGGAGATTTGGTGCGACTCGAGGGCAACGTGATTGTTGGACGAGCTGCTGCGTTACTCGCCGAGTTCGGTGATCGAATTGGAGAGAGGTTGAGATGACGACGTGTCGAATCGAGTTCTCAGCTCTCAGGGTAATTGCTGGCGTTGAAGTTTATCGGGACGAATCCGTACACGTATCTCAGATGACCCCTGCTGGAGCATGGTCTGTGCCCCTGGCCCAGAATGTTTGGCGGGGAAGCTCCAACCGGCCAGTCTCAGAGTACGTAACCCACGGCGGGCATAGGTTTTCCGATCCGAGACATCTCAGTGGCTCTGCACAGGGCTGACCTGCAGGCATCACGCCTCAGCCACGGAAGAATCACAAGCTCGCAACAGACAGGCCTCCGGGCACACTTTGAGAAGTGACAGTCGGCAAGGACCACGAACAACATTGCGAAGGTTTTTGAGTTCCATCAGTTTCACAAGGACCGCATGGCACGTGGTTTGCGCGACGTGGCGAGGTGCCAATGCCCGTTTCGGCGGCCGTGTCTCATCAAATAGCGGCTCTGAGCCAGTCGATTTTTGCAATTGAAGAAGACATCCATCAACACGGCATGGCCGAGGACTCCAGAACATTGGCGGTTCTTTGCTTTACGATCCTCGCCGCTGACGAGGTTTGTTTTGCCTCCCATCTGTCTCCACTCACACTGCGGCAGCTGCAAGAGCCCGCCAGCAATGAAAGGTGGAGGTCGACAGAAGCAGCGCGGCAGATCCCTTGCTTGCCGTCTGCAAGTCCGCCAAAACTAATCCCAGATGACGGCCCAGCGTTTGGGGGAAACATCTACCCATCGAGGCAACGGTACCTTGCATTCACCTGTCAGGTGGCCGCCGTCCACCGCGATCGAAACAATCGGCAAGGATCGTCCATTTGGGTCGGTACGTTTCGACCGGCGACATCCTCCCTCGCACTTCGCGGCGCGGGTCCCTCGCTGGCACTCTGTGTGCCGTAGGGCTCGGTTTCAAGAAAGAATAGCAGCACCCCACGCCGGCCTCCTCAGGGTCCGGTACTTCTTTGTTGATTGCCAAATAAGGGAGGGGATCGCGCCCGGCCAATCTTGACGGCCACGAGACCCCCCTTCACAAACACCTGTGGTGATGCGGTCGCGACGCTGGCCGCTGTCCAAGAAAAGAGTGAGACATACAGGCTGTGCGGCGCCATCCGCAGCATCTCACTGGCCGGCGCGAAGGGGTGGGTGTGGATGTCTGCCCGATACACATCACCCTCCCCCGGTTTTGGAAGCGCCAACTGGTTCCTCGCCCGGCCATCGCTGGCCTATCAGATGCCACCCCCTGTGACCTCACATCCGGCCGCTGGACACCACAAGGTCAGCGCTGTCTCAGCCGGATGCGAAGGCTGCTTCACCATCTCGTCGGGCAGATGTGATTTTATGTAAAGATGACTGGCCCCATCCACCGCGCAGCTGCGTCCCGAGCAGCATGTACCCTCTGCCTTTTCTTTGTCCCTGGGTGCTGGGCGCTGGACGTCATTCTTTTTGTTTCCCACGAGGCATGAGGCCTTCTCTTCACCAGCATCGGCTTCGTGAACCCTGGCAACATGTTATCCGAGGCGTTTTCTTCGTGGTTTAATTCCTTTGCGTCATGTTGCGGCTCGCGCCAAAAGCCTCGATCTAATGAGCCGAGCCCGAGGTTCGGTTCTGCCAGAGGGGGTATCGTCGTCTTGCGGGACCAGCCCGCCGTCATCTCGCCGCCGTCGGCAGAGCCGGTGTGGTCGAGCGGGGGGCGTATGGAAAGGCGCTGGAGCGGGAAAAGGAGAAGCTGCGGTTGCGGAAATCCATGAGCCGGGATGGCGGCATCAGGAAGGCCTGGTTTGCGAGGTCCTCTTCGTCGATACGCCGGCTCAAGATATCTGGACCAACAAACTTTCGCCACCTGCAGTCTGAGTCTTTCCAGCTTCCGCCACAGACGTCTCGCTCGCGTCCGCGGCGCCGTTCGTTCCGGCCCATCGAGTTGAGCATCTACCAGCCGCACAACCGGCTATCGCCGATACTCCCGTACCTTGAGTGCAGCATCACACCACCACCACCGGTTTACACGGCCAACAGCTCGCGATGGGAGTCCAGCAGCGGGCCGATGCTCGCCAACGAACGCAGCGGCTCGACCATGTCGTTCCACATGCCCCGGAGGCATGCCCGGCAGGTTTCGGGGGTCTCGGACGCCAGCATGAGCCCGCCGAGGATACCGCCCAAGTCGGCGGCTCGGGTGTCGGCGGCGCCGAACACGGAGCGGATTGTTGAGCGGATTGCGAGCAAGATGCTCGAGAGGGAGCGGTTGCAGGCGGAGATCGACTCGCTGGTAGAGCGGCAGAGCATCTACATAGGCAGCCGGCCTTCGACGGTTCATGATATGCAAGGTGCGTCCAAACAATGTGATCAAGTTTCAAGCTGTACTAACCTCTGCAGGCTTCGAGCCTATGCCGTCTATCCACCACCTCCCGGCGGCCGCGCCGTCCTTCGCCGAACGTCTCAGCATAGAAGGCCCTCGCACAGCCCCGTCGCACGCCACCAGCATGACGGTCCAGGAAAAGACGCTCAAACTCACAGTCGCCGCTAAGTCGCAACCCCAGGCACCTTACTCATCGGGCCAAGAGCAAGACGGCATGGACCGTCCCCTCGCCCCTCCGCTCCCTCTCGTCCTCCGCCCTCCCCTCCGCAAAAAGAAGTCCTTCTCGCGCGTCTCGAACTGGCTCTTCCAACCCGACGAGACGCTCCAAGGCGACAACAGCACCGTCTCCTCTCCGTCGGCCTACATCACTACTTCCCCGCGCCCCATCAAAGAATCAGATGGGTTCTATCAATGCGTCGCGCCCCCTGAGGGCCTACCGCGCACAAGCATGGAGACGTCCTCGTCGGTGTACACGTATAATACCGGCGAGGATGATGATGACAGCGAAGAGGATGGGACAAAGACGGTGCCGACTACGACCGCGGCGTGGACGCCGCCGAACGGGAGTCCGCAGGTTAAGCAGGGGTCGAGTTCGAGACACACGACGCCTGTTGTTGGAGCCGGGCATTTTGCGGCGTTGGGGGTCGAGGGTGACGTGGGTGCGACTGCCAACCGGCCGCTGAGCGTGGGTGTGGCTTTTTAATCTTTCCAGGTTCCTTTGTCATTTTGCTGTTGCTTGGTTCACCGGCTCGTTGAGAATACCCCGTGTATTGATAGTGGATTGGATGGATAGAGGATGGGTTTGGGACAGCAGGGATGGGAAAATGGATTGGGATTGCCTGGGACGTTGAGCTGGATGCTTAACGCTGGGGTGGCATGGGATACGAAGTAATGGAGGTTGTCATGTGTTGCTCTACTACCCTTGACACCATCATCGCGATTTGATGCCTCGTGCGCAGGACAAGGACAGTGTCCTTGCTACTCGGTCATTGCCGCTTGCTGAGACAAGCTGCCGCTGCAGATACAAAATAGAGTTCTGAGAACGCTGCGAATTGCTTGGGACACCCCTTCTTCTTTCTTGAAATGAAAGCACTGAATTGTCTGAGATGTCACCCTTGGCAGCAAGAAGGGCACGCGCATAGCCGCCGCAGCGGCATGCCTCGAACCGATATCACAGTCCTGTGTTAAATTACTTAGCCGCCCAGCCTTTATCTTGCGTCGGGTTCGACGGGCGCGTGGCACGGGTTTCGGCAGGGTGGGACGACACTTGGAGAAAGACGCTGCTCGCAGATCCAAAAGCGGCAAACAACTTCGAGAGCCCGCCTGGGGACGTTCGCGTCGATGAAGCATGGGGCGTTGTTCAGCTTGTGCCATTGATATGCAGGGTGGGCGGGTGTGTCTGGGCGCTGGTGAGCTTGGGGTTGGCACTTGGAGAATGCATGCTCGCTTCTGCAGTGCTGGAAGAGAGGGCTTGAGCCCAGTGAACAAAGAGCTCATTGGAGAGGTGATTAGGTATGTTCTACCTCACTGAACAACTCTGCTTGTCGTTTGGTAGTCGTTTGTAGTCGTTTGAAATCTTGAACGAGGTTTCCGAGATTCCATTTGAGGTTGCCGACAGGTAACCTCAATTGTAATACTTGCCATGGTGGCCTCGACCAGGCCATGCTGTTTTCGGATCGGGGCAATCTTGATATCTCGTCTTCGTTGGTCGCCGCGACAGCTGTTGGCCATGCCGTCGGCCAGGCCAGCTTTTGGAACAGTTCGGTGAATCGAGGGGCGGCGGCCACTGAGGCGTGAGGTGTTCCGATGCCGTTTACACGCGGAGGGGTTCCAAGTGGGGGCTTTCCGTGCGTCTCCCTGCTGGGACGGTTTCAGTTCAGCGACCGCCCCACAGTGCCGGAGAGTGGGCTCCTTGGGTCGGCCATCTCCATCCGGACAACAGCGTGGACGGCTTATGGGCAGCGGTCACTGTCAGCAGATACGGAAGGCAGTTGATGCTGGACATCAGATTGACAACAAATCTGGGATGAGCAATCCCGGACCGACCCTCTAACGGAACATCCGCTTGCGTCGTGACGACTCCAGGGCGCTGTCTTGACAAGCAGCCGAGAGAAGCCCTCAGGGTCAAGACGACCCTCTCTGACAAGATGTCCAGATGGATGTCCTACTTCCACCGGAAGCGGAACCGATACACCCAGCTTCCGACCAGTGAGCCTCCCGCGAACGATGCACCCGCCGCCCCGGCTACCGCCCAACAGCATGAAATTGACAGCCATGGACGAACCCGGCGTGTTGTCAAGGTCGCGGCCATCGGGCTGATGGTCGTGTTGGTAGGCTACGTTGTTGTCGCCTTTTTGTATGTCTCCTTCCCTGCTCACTGTGCCTCAGGCTGACCGTACCAGCCGATCATCGCCTCCGCAATGTGACACACCAAGACGAGGCTTCCAGTGCAACACGGCTGTCTCGCACTCATGGGGCCAGTACTCGCCTTACTTCACGGTGCCGTCCGAGATTGACGCCGGCGCACCGCATGGCTGCGAGCTGACCTTTGCGCAAGTCCTCTCCCGGCACGGCGCGAGAGCCCCAACTCTTGGGAGGGCAGTGTACTATGCCGCCCTCATTGAGAGGATCCGCGACGCTGTCGAGATCTACAACCCAGGCTACGACTTCATCAAGTCTTACAACTACACTCTCGGCGCTGATCAGCTCACCCTGATGGGCCAGCAGCAGATGGTCAACTCGGGCCTCAAGTTCTACAACCGCTACCGCCCGCTCGCTCGCAAGTCAATCCCCTTCGTCCGCGCCGGTGGCCAGAAGCGCGTTGTAGACTCGGCCATGAACTTCACCCAAGGCTTCCACTCGGCCCTCCTTGTCGACAAGAAGGCCACCGCCCCGCGCGACTTCCCCTACGACATTCTTGCCATCCCCGAGACGCCCACCAGCAACAACACCCTCCATCACTCCCTCTGCCTCGCCTTCGAGAAAGGCAATTACTCAACAATCGGCAGCTCTGCCCAAGAAACCTACCTCTCCCGCTTCGCCCCGCCCATCACCGCGCGCCTCAACGCCAACCTCCCCGGCGCAAACCTAACCGACGCCGACACCATCGCGCTCATGGACCTCTGCCCCTTCAACACCGTCGCCTCGCCCACCTGCACTCTCTCCCCGTTCTGCCACCTCTTCACCACCTCGGAGTGGCAATCGTACGATTACTTCCAGTCCCTGGGCAAGTGGTACGGTTTCGGGCCCGGCAACCCCCTCGGCCCGACGCAGGGCGTCGGGTTCGTCAACGAGCTCCTCGCCCGCCTGACGCGCACGCCGGTGAGCGACCATACCAGCACGAATGCGACGCTAGATGGGGATGAGAGGACGTTCCCTTTGGATCGCACGCTGTATGCCGATTTCAGCCACGACAATGACATGATGAGCGTTATTGGAGCGCTCGGGGTGTATGATGAGCTGGAGCCGGAGGGGTTGGACAAGGAGGAGAGGCATGGGGCCGAGGAGGTCGGCGGGTTTGCGGCCAGCTGGGCGGTACCGTTTGCGGCGAGGGTTTATGTGGAGAAAATGAGGTGCGCAGGGGAGGGGGAGGAGGAGATGGTGCGGGTGTTGGTGAATGATAGGGTGATGAGGCTGAGGGACTGTGGAGGGGATGAGAGGGGGTTGTGTAAGCTGGGAGGTTTGTGGAGAGTATGAGCTTCGCGAGGGAAGGTGGGAGGTGGGGAGAGTGTTTTGTTTGATGCCCTTGAGTGTCCGGAATAGGTATGAATAAAGCTGAGGGTTCATCGTTTTGTCATGCCATCGGTGTGATTGTTGGGCGTGCATACCCTGCGAACTTTCATGACAGCCCAGAAGCAGATCTGGTCTTGGGGATCGGCCGTGGATGGCCTAAAGAATATCAAATCAATATTTATCTACTTGAAGCCCAGTGCACCGACGCGTCAGAAGAAAGTCACGAAAATTGACCCCTGGAAGCCGCCGGGTATAACGCAGTGACATCACCATCCCCTTTTGGCTTCCGCTTGGTGTTTTCAGCCCGCCAAGCCGAAGGCCTGGGCATCCCTCTAAGTGGGGCAAAGCCAAGTGGGCCGAGGCCCTGTTCTGCGGGCGTCTCGGAAGCAGCCAAAAGCAGCGAACCAGGCAGCCGGCCCGCCGCATCCGTCCGCTCTCATCATCGCCTCAGGTCAGACAACGTCCGGAAATTAAGCCTCGCCTCAACCCGATGTCGACTGCGCGCCCGCGCAACTCAACTGCGCCTCCTTCTCACCATCAAATCGACGACCTCGAGCAAGCACAACAATGAACACAGCAGGCGCCGTCGTTCTCGCTCTCGTCCTGGTCCTCCTCGCTGCCGGCGTGGGCTGGGTGATTTTCACTCGCATGCGCGCAGCACGATTAGGTGTAAGCGTCCCCTCCGCCCTCTCCCATACCCTCATAGCCACTGACAATGGACCGTCCAGCTCCCACCGCCCCTCTAAAATCCTACATCCCCTTCCTCAAATCGTCCTCCTCCGCTTCCTACGGCGGCCCGCGCCTGCGCCGGGAGGCATCATCGGCTGGATCAACGACCGCATCCGCATGCTCCGCTACCGCAACAACCGCACCGCTGCCGGTGCCTATGAGGGCTCGTCCTCCTACAACGCGGGGTACTCCACGACCGGCGGGAAACCGCGCGCGCGGGTTCGACTACCACGAGGACGACGCCTGGGACACTCGCGTCGGCGGGTACAACCCGTATGAAGAAGAAAGGGAGCTGGGTCTCGCGCCGGGAAGCGGGCATGGATATGGAGGCCGGCCGGATGGAGAGGGTTATCAGATGAATTTGGCAGTGACTCCGGGGCAGGGGCAACCAGAGCAAGAGGAGGAGAGGAGGGGAAGAACGAGGAGTCGCTCCCCGGAGCCCCACACCAACAGCCGAAAGCGAATCCGTTTGGGGACGACGCGGAGCCGAGTAACATCAGTCTGAGGGGTTAGTCCGAGGCCGATGGATACCTCGTTCGCGGGGAGGAAGGCGGCGCAGGAGCATGATAGGAGTGTGTTCAGGGAGATGTGTGAGGGGCAGGAATGAAGACCGTGGGGTTGACGAGCAAACGCATCGGGGACGGGGTGCATCCTGAGGGAGGGCTAGTAAGCCTTGTTCATTTTCATCGTTGGCAACGGGTGCGTGTCAATGTGTGTCTATGTCTCTATTTCGGGCCGGCTACTGTCTGGGAATCACGGTATCTGGATTGGACTGGGTTGGGCTGGGGCAGCAGGAGTTTGGCCGGTATTCTGTATCATTCTGTATCTACGGCATTTCCATGATCATGTGTGCAGTTCTCCGTTCTGCAGGTTTTTAGAGCGCATGTTTCTCCTTTCCCTGGTGCGTAGAGTCCCTTCGCAGAAGTGTCAACGCCAAGGCGAGGTGGAATGGACAGGGTGGAAGATGGCTTTGGCGAAAAGCCTGGCTTTCGAGGGCGTTCAATGGCGATTCCCTCCATGGTCCTGATGGTCAGGCTCAAAGGATGGTGATGCCATCTTTACAAGACTCAACGGTCACAAAATGAGGCCGGCGCGACGCTCGCAAAGGTTTCCTCAAAACTAAGCACGAGAATATAATCCGTACTGTGGTAGTAACCTCCTCCGGATTTTTTGAATCCTTGCGCGAGACTTGACCCCACTTAGCCCAGCTGGTGCCAATGACTGGGAAGCCACTGACGAAATTCACCACCAAGGTCACTTTTCTCGCAATTTCTCTAGGGAGATACTTGGATTGAAATCCCCCAACACCACCGGCATCCACATGTGTCTGTTCAATCCACTAAAACGCAGTCAAGCAGCCAACCGCCCCGGCGCCCACCGACCGACCGCATTACAATGGATATACAAAGTCTAGTCAACCACAACAATAACATTCACACATCTCCCACAGCCATACGGTTCTACCAGCTTCAACAACAGAGACAAGCCCGCGATGCACGACCTGGTCCAGTTCAACGGGGTCTGCGGCACTCAACGCCGCTCACACTGGACGAGAAGATCCAGATTCGGACTCTTCGAGCACATACAAATTGGAGCTATCTTCGGATTGCCCAAGCCACTGGCAAGACATTCCACCAGGTGCAAGATGCGCTGAGAGGCCCGCTGACCCCGCGAAGGAACCGTGCTGGCCGGAAGCCAGTTCTCAAGACCCCTGAGAAGGATGCCCTGGTTAGGTCACTCAATGTACGGCAACAAGCCATTTCCTCCTCGAAACGTGGCCATGCAAAAGGCCATCGATGCCCATCCCGAGGCGCTGGATGTGGGTGGACACGAACTGGTGGATCCGCTGACGTCGGCACAGAAGCTCCCTGCCCCACTACCCCTCCATTGGTCCATCCGAAGCTCCTGCCCCCAACCACCCCCTCGATGTACTACCTGAGCAAAGCAGTCTGATCCTGGGTTCAGACACAACACAGCACACAATGGCCTCAGTCGACCTCCAGGCCGTCCACGACACGCTCGTGTCCGTCGCCTTCGAGGCGGGGCGCATGATCACGGCCGCGAACCCAAGCAACGTCTCGACCAAGATGAATGGTATGCCTCCCCATTTCTCAACCCATCCGCCCTCGCTCTGGGTCCCTTCATCGCTAACTCATCTCCGCCACATCTAGCCGTCGACATCGTGACCGAAACAGACCAAGCCGTTGAGCGTATGGTCTCGGCCCCCTCCGCGCCGCCTACCCCTCCTTCTGCTTCGTCGGCGAGGAGACGTATCAAGCCGGCGTGACGCGCATCACGGACGCCCCGACCTTTGTCGTCGATCCGATCGACGGCACCACCAACTTTGTGCACTCGTTCCCCAATGCGTGCATTTCGCTGGGTCTGGTCGTGGACAGGACCCCCACGGTGGGCGTGGTGTACAACCCCTTCCAGGACCTGTTGTTTACGGGAATAAAGGGGCGTGGGAGCTACATGCAGCGGAATGCCTCACTGGCGGAGAGCAAGGGCAGGGCGGAGCGAGTGAGGCTGCCTCTGGGCGGGAGAGTCCTCCGCCGCTGGGGGATTTGAGCTCTGCACTGGTGTCGATTGAGTGGGGGAGTCAGAGGGACGGGGAGAACTTTGAGCTGAAGGCGCGGACGTTTAGGAAGCTGGCTGCGGCGAAGGAGAATGGAGGGATGGTTGGGGGGTTGAGGTCACTGGGTAGTGCGGCGCTGAATTTGTGTGCTTGTGCCGCGGCCAGTTGGATATGTACTGGGAGGGCGGGTGCTACGCGTGGGACGTTGCGGCGGGGTGGTGTATTCTCAATGAGGCCGGGTAGGATGGTGAGTGGGAACCCAGGAGAGTGGGAGACGGCACTCGACTCGAGGGTGTACCTTGCTGTGAGGGGCGCTAGCAGTGGGCAGAAGGAGTTGGTGGAGGAGTTTTGGAGTGTTATTGGAGACGGGAAGATGGAATACAAGCACTAGGTGGGCTTGGTTTAGAGGCAGATGATATGCTGGAGATTTTGGTATTGCAAAGAGAGTTGGACAATAGACAAGACGGTACAACTTCAGCACCACTCGGAGGACACACAGAACGCTGATCGCCCTCTCCTACACCTCACAATCAAATTAGTGGCGACTGAACTATGACGAGACATCAATCGGAGATTTTTGCCGTGCTTCCCCAGGCCGGGTACGCGTCCCGGCAGCTTCGGGTTATCAATTAGAACCGATTAGCCTACTCGAGGGGTGGCGACTTGGGCAGTTAAGGGTGTGGAGTGGTGTTTGCCTGGAGCTATGGGTGCCTAGTCTATCGCATCTCCGGAATGGCTTCAGCACTGTCATTTCAGATCAAGCTCCTGCTGACGCGCCCAGGTTGGACCTTGGGGTTACTCAATGTTCAAGCTCTTAGTGCGCAGTGCGACCGACGCAGGCGGGAGCTGAAAAGACTGGCTCTTTTGGCATCTCATGACAACCTTCAATGTGAGACCGTCTGTAGCCGAGACAGCCGGGGCCAGGTTCCGAGGCCTCCTCTTCATCGCTGACGTATATTGCATAAGGAAAGGAGGGCTTTATCGGAACCCACCAGGAGAAAGTCCTTTTTCTGTGGCGGGTGCAGGGCAGCTGTACTGTCATCCTTTGCCCTTGGACGATAGGGAAATTGGCAATGCGACTGGGCTCGACCTGGCCGAGATACTGCCATGCAAAAATCCAGGACGGCAACTTCTCTGCAAGATATCACCAGAAGTCATGGTAAGTATTGTAGAAGATGATGGACGTTACCCAGTGATGCTGTCGTCCCCTGCCTATCTACCAGGGGCAAACCAGCTGAAGCCACAGGCGAATCTGCGGCTCGACACACATATCATCCAGAAATGCAAGCAGAGCGTAGATTAACACGCCTATCATGATAAGACGAAACTCCCGAGACCATGATCAATGTCAATGGTGCTCCGCCTATTTTGGGACCTGTCACGAAGGCATATGTCAATGGCAACCTCGTTGTCCTGACAATCTCAGTGGGGCAGCCGGGTGAAACGTCCCATCTGTCCCTCGCTATCGGACGGACAATCCGCAGTGATGTCAATGGCAGCCACCCGGATGAACACGTGCGTGGAGCCCCGAGACCTGGCGGTCAAGCGGCTGGGACGGGAGCCCTCGGCTAAAGGGCCCGCATGCGGGACGGCGAAATGCAGACTATGTAATCCGTATGCAGGTTGTTGAAGGAGGGTGAGACGCTAATCTCGAGTCCGGGATATCTAGCGATAAACTCCTCGCCCGCCATTGAGCACTCTCGGGCTTTCTCCAAGCTGGATCAGGCGAGCCCTTATCATGAGGTTGCACTCTCGGAAGCGGCTCATGCCATGTTACATCGCGGCCTCCCGGTGTCGGCGTCAACGGTCAACGTGTGGGAATTGTGGCCCGAGACTGGGTAGCCGAGCAAAGCGTGGCAAGGGCGTGGCGATGGAAGTTTTCGAGAACGATTTTCTGTTGTTTCGAGTGGAACCTCCTGAAGGGGCAGATCAACGCCGGGCTGGCACATAACCCCGACCTGTAAGCCAGAGAGATGAACACTGTTCTGCTGTGTGATACACATATTTCCCAGAGCTGAGAAAACGACTCACCGCCAGCGGCATCGGCGGCTGACGGCCACACGCTGCACACAGCAATGCCTTGATCATCCTTTCGGCAGAACACGGCAGAGAGAGGCCGTCTTGAGTACAGCCGAGATGCACAAAGTGTCCTGTGCGCCTGACCGACGGTGAGCATGATAGCTTAGACTGGCCAATCGAGGATTTGATGACTTGAGGGAAACAGTTCGGGCGCCGCTGATATCGGAGCATGCAAGGAAGCTCGTCCCACAAACCTTGCTTCGCTAGCGCAAAGAAACAGCAGGGTACCAGCTGCAAAATTCGCCATGCCAGAGATCCTTGCGGCGACAGTCTTCTGGCCCGAAAAAACACTGTACTCGGATATATCTACCCCCACCTGAAACCCTCGTGCTGTCTCGTGAGGAGAGCTGAACAAAAAGTTGTCAGGCTTCCCCATACTTTATGATCTAACTTCCTCGATCGCGGGTAATGCAATTCTTCCCCCAGAGATCTACAGAAGATGAGGTAATCTAGCCACCGTGACAGTAGTGTAGGTGATCGATGTCAACAACCCTAGCCCCACACAGTGTCCGTACAGTAAATGACTGCACTTGACTCCCGGGCCCGAGCGACCGCATCCCACCAAAACATTTCTTGGAGGGGCAGGGCGGCGCTTCGTCTCGAAAGCTGGGCACATGCATACTGCGTCTCGGCCAAGGCTTGCAGCGCGCATATACCAATGACGGCTTCGGCTTCTGAAAGGACAGTGGACGAGATGGCCTGACTCAGGAAATCGCGGCAAAGCCACCGCATCGGAGGAAGGGAGGGGGTTGGCGCACACAGGATCGACAAGAAAGATGGGACGGTGATGCTGGACTGTGTCTGGAACTGTGTCTGGAACCAACTCGAACCCTCAGAGCCTGGTCCTTGGACAGCTCGATGCACAGTCCATATCAACCGCTGCCCTGGTCCCAAAATTTTTCTGTGGTCCTCCCCTCCCACACACGGCCAGGACAGAGTGGCCTTTTATACTCTCTCCTCTCTCATCTCGCCTCTCCGTCTCTCCGAGACTTCGACAGGAAGCTCTCTGTGACGCTGCTGCCTTCAACCAGCAGAATCACTTGGACTCTGGCTGCGCATCGCCAGGTGCTGCGCGGACTGCGTAAGAGCGAAGCCAAACCCCGAAGCAATGACTCTAACACGGAGAACAAGTCACCGCAACCGGATGAGTTTCCCACCGTCCAGCTCTTCCTGCTAGGTAAGACATTCCCTCGCCGTCAAACCAGCCCTGGCTAACCCTTCAGCCATCGTCCGCCTTGCCGAGCCCATCGCGCTCACCTCCATCTTTCCGTACGCCTGGGCCCTCGTCAAACGCTTCCAGATCGGCAGCGAAGATGACGCCTCCTTCTACGCCGGCCTGCTCATCTCGGCCTTCTCGCTGGCTGAGGCCCTGATGGGCATGTACTGGGGCGGGCTGTCCGACAGGATCGGCCGCAAGCCCGTGCTGCTGCTGGGATGCGTTGGCACCATGTTCAGCATGGTCATGGTCGGCTTTGCCGAGAACATCTGGGTCGCCCTGCTGGGGCGCGCCATCGGCGGGCTGCTGAATGGCAACATCGGCGTCATCCAAACGATGGTTGGCGAGCTGGTTACGAAGCCGGAGCATGAGCGTAGGCCCATCCCATTTTCCATTTCTGATGCAACCGTATGCTAACCAGCATGGCAGCTCGCGCGTACTCGATCAGTAAGTCTTAGCCGCTTACCGTATGCTTCGACGCGTATTAACCTCAGCAGTGCCCTTCGTCTGGAGCGTCGGCACCATCATCGGGCCCATGATCGGGGGTTTGTTTGCTGACCCCCACGAGTCGTACCCCCACCTCGTCCCCAAAGGGTCGCTCTTCGACCGCTTCCCCTACCTCCTGCCGAACCTCATCTGCGCCGGCATGCTCCTGATGAGCATCCTGCTCGGCTACTTCCTGCTCGAAGAAACCCACCCGGACATGCAGCCGCGCGTGCTTCTGCCCGACGACACCTTCCTGTCCGAAAACACCCCGCTGATCGAGACGTCTGACGCAATGAAGCGCCCCGCCGTTGACCTCCGCGACGAGAACTACGGCACTATCAGCCGGGATACTCGCCCCCAAATTGGTCCAAGGACGTCGAGAAGCAACCCGTCAACATCTTCTGCAAGCGCATCATGTCCATCATCCTCTCCCTCTCAATCTTTACCTATCATTCCATGACCTTCGACCACCTCCTGCCCATCTTCTTTGAGGACGACCGCGCGCAGTCGCACGCCCTTGCCCTCGCCCGCGGAAACATCTTCTATCTCCGGCGGCCTCGGCCTCTCTCTCCAAGCAGTCGGCGTCGTCATGGCCGTGCAGGGCGCCATCGCCCTCTTCATGCAGGCCGTAGTCTTCCCGCTCATGGCCGAGCGCGTGGGCGTGTACAGGCTATTCATCTTCGTCACCGTCCTTCACCCGTCGTGTACCTGATCCCCGCGCTGCTGTTCGTCCCGAAGGGCTTCTGTACCCTGCCGTCTACTTTGTCCTGACCGTGCGGAACTTTTTCTCCATCTTGCTGTACCCGCTGCTGTTGATCCTCATCAAGGAGGCCACGCCGACCTCTGCCGTGCTGGGGAAGGTCAATGGCCTGGCGGCCAGCGCCGGCGCGGCGTTAGGATGGTTGCGCCGCCGGTGGCGGGGTACTTGTATGCCGTGGGCAAGAAGATGGATTGTACTGCGCTGGCGTGGTATGGGAGCGCGTTGGTAGCCGTTGTAGGGGCGGTGCAATGCTTTGCGGTGAAGAGGGAGAGACGGGAGGGGGGGAAGGGGGTTGACTCAGGGGTGGAGGAGGAGTAATGGATGTGTATTTGAAAGGAGAGGGGGTTCAGGTGGTGTATGCGGCATGTGGAGGATTCTTTGTCTTGTTTCTGGTTGGGGTTTCCCTCGAAAATGGGCGGCACAATACGGACACGCAGCATACGGTGTGCAGATACGGGATAAACGGGGTGTTAGGCGTTTCGGTAGTTCATCTGGGATCCAGTTGGTTAGCGGGCGTCGGCTGGTTTTGATGACTGTCCACGACTGGATGATCACGACTGGTGGGATGGGATCGGGTTAAATAGAGGGAGATAGATGGATAACAGATAACAATAGACACCATAGTCAATTCCTCTCTGTTTGTGTGCGTGTGATGTTGACACGCCTCGGCCTCGGCCTCTGAGTCACGGGCCATATCAAATACCTCGATATGGGACGCCCGTGTGCTCGGCTGGGATCAGGTATACACATGCCCGCTCTGATGGAGAGGTCTCGAAATGTCGAAGAATGACCAGCAATGACGCGCGAAAAGCACCTGGACAAGTCATAAACGGACAACTCATATAATGGATTGCGCACTCCAGCAATACATTGTGCTAGGGAGGTCGAGAAGGCGAACCATGAGTTATTCCGCCCCCTCGAGTCAGGGCGTGAGGGGATATTTCGCATATTTAGTTCGCCACCTCCTCGGATACAGCTTGTGGTCTGCCAAAAGTACGGATTGCTACGGTATGGGGGAGTATGGAGCGGACGCCTTAAAGACCGCTCTACTCAAGGAACAAGAAAAGACTCCTGACGCTAGGAGTGGTTATTGTCCATTCTCTCAGGTCGAGGAAGATATAAACTCCGCGATTGGAGGACTTTGCTATTTGCAACACTCCACCCGAGGCGGCCGAGCACATTATCGAGAAGGTTAAGAAACGGGTTGACATGAACATGGGAGGGAGAGGGAGGGGGGTGGGCAGACAGTGATTAATAAAATACAAATCAAGGTCCTACTCTGGGAGCGGAGCGGAGTAGATGTACTTTGCTCTTCCAGATTCAGTTTCAGCGGGCACGTCATAGGAAACGTCGAGTTCAATCCTTAGTCAAATAAGTCTTCGAAACAAAAAGCAGCGGGAACAATCACCCACTGTACTCAATCGACCGCGAAACCCAAGGTTGATCAGAACAACCATAATCGGCCTCATCCAACTGATATAGCACATCACATCCACCCTTCGTCTTCCGGTCATATCCACTCTACCCCTTATTCCCCCGCTCCCCCTTGAGCCTCCCTCCTCGCCTTAGCCCCGGCCTTCAACTTCTTCCACGTGGCCCTATACTTCTCCACCGTAACCTGCAACCTCAGATGATCCTCCTGCAAACTCTCCATCCGTTTCACCATCTCACTCATCTGCTCCTCCAACTCCTGGTTCCTCCTCCTTAGCGCCTCCTCTCCAGTCCCCCCACCGCTCACTCCACTCGAAGACAACGGCGAGCCCGGCCTCTGCATCCGCAGACTCTGCGCCAGCGCGAGGTGGGAGCTCTGCGAGTTGAGCTCGAAGGCATGCAGACGCTTGCTGACCTTGTCGAGGACGTCCTTGAGGCTGGCGTTTTCGAGGTGCAGCTCCTCGATGACGTTGCGCAGTTCCTTCTCGGACTTGCTCTTGCCCAGGCGCTTGCGGAAGGTCGGCGAGGAAGGGGCCTGCGACTCGCGGGCGTCGACAAAATCGTCTTCGTCCTCGTTATCGTCGAGGTCGTCGGTGCCGCGCGGTGGATGGAGGCGGCGATGCGGCGCTTTTCTTTATTTTCGTGGTTTAGGATGCTGGCGTACGAGGCGGTGTGCCCGCTGATTGGGACCACGTAGAAGGAGTCGCTTGCGGCATGGCCGTCACGCTGGAGGGAGCGGAGGGTGGCGCGGGAGTAGATCTTCGACAGGTCGGGCTCGGCGGCGGAGGTGGGCTGCTTTTGCCGTGGCTTCCGGGAGGATTCCGAAGGGGGTGGAGGGGTGGGGGTGTTTTCCTCGGAGACAAGTGGCAGGCCCGCAAACGCCAGAGGCGCCGAGAGCCGGTTGATCAGGCTCCCAAAAGTGTTGTAGAACCTGGAGAAGCCATCTTCACTCGGAGCTGGAGTGATCGGCTCGACTCTGGGGTTCCTTCGGGGGTATCCTCCTCGATGACCGGGGTACCCAGCTTGGCTTCCGGGCCTGCTCCAGCTGATCCGGGGCTTTGCTCTTCGTGGAGCCCTCCCTGCGGGGGTGGACCTCGAGGCTTCCCGGAGCCTGGTCGTTGGACACGCTGGGGGTCAGCGGCTGCGTGCTATACCTCGCCCTGATGCCCCTCGCAGACGCCAAGTTGCTGGCGATCGATGACGAAAGGTTGCGCCCTGGAGGGTATCGCTTGTGGGCAAGAGTAGGCACGGGTTTTGCTGGTATGGTCGCGTTGCGCCGGACGACTCCTCTGGTGCTTGCGCCGTCTTGGATTCTTCTCCTTCCAGTCCCTCCTTCTCGTCCTCCTCGGGTATGTCGCCCTCAATGCTGCCTTGGCTTGGCGGGCTGATGGGCAGCTTCAACAGCTCCGCCAGCCGCTTGTGGTGCTGCTCCAACAACCTAAGCGTGCGCAGCGCCTCGGTGCAGCTGGTGGTCTTTGATGCGTTTGCAAACTCGCCGGCTGCTGGGCGTGCTCGCTGATGGCGACCGTCGTGTCGGCCGTCTGCGTCGCAATCGCGGCAGCCTGGCGTGGTCGTGTGCCTGCTGGTCAGCCGGGGTCACGCAGTGTACCCAAGTTTGGAACATACCTTGATCAAAGGTGACGCCTCCATCTCAGGAGTGATCTGTTGGCATTGTGGTCAGCGTCGACGACGGCTGGAAGTCGAGCGGCCAGAGGGGATGGCGGGGCTTGTCATAGGGCTGGGCTAATCATTAGTGCTGTTAGTGCCTCCTTATCTTATCACATCCCTGTACTTTACGGCCGGAGCAACTGCCGTAGCATTGCCATCAACTGTTGAACCTTGGAATGGAGCGAGCTCAGCAACCGGGAAAAGCGCCAGAAACAGGGAGCGAACATCAAACAGTGAGGGCTCCTAACCATCGTACAACCTGTTTTATATCCACTTTCCCAGATTCCTTTCCCAACTTCTATTGCCGCCTGCACTTAGACATTCCCCTTGATTCTGCTGCACAGCTCTTGGCCAAGGTCACGTCGTTGGCTAGAAGTTGCAGCGTGCCACAGCCAGGGCCCTTTTCGCCCGAGAGGTCCAGCGACGAAGCACTATGGACAGCTCGTCGAACAGTCTCTGTAAGATTTTGCCAAAGGCCATCGCGGCAGAGCGCCAGCGCAACAAGGCGCCGTCGACGGCCGAAACAGCAAGCAGCAAGGTCGATGTGCCACAGAGAGCTGAGAGGGGCAGTCGCAGCAACCCCGGCAGCGACGCCAGCTCGCTCAACGGCAGCCTGACAAGCATCGGAAAGACCGACGAAACCATACCGACATCGAGATCCAGCCAGAGCCAGGATTCCAATGGAATAATCCCCTCTATTCGGTTCACAAATATCGAAGATCTTTTCAACTTCATCAATGATGTTTCTGGGGATATCCTCAAAGTCACAGGTACATTCAACTTATCGATTTATAGGGGTGCGAGCTAAGACTGATTTATTTCCGTTTTTATAGATGTCTTTCAGAAGACTTAAAGCAGATTGATCGAGAAAGGATAAAACGCTCTCGCAAGTTCCGATTCCGCCTCTACTCTGTAGATACCCGCGTTCTTCTCATCTCGCTTACAACCTCCCCTCACGAAATCCTCCATTGCCAGCTCGATTGGTACTTTCGGCGGCAGCTTATTAGTAGGTTTTAAATGACAACTGGGTACCGTTCGGCGCCACTACCTATAGTGGAGGCCCGGGTCATCCCGGTGGTGATCGTGGAGAGGGCGACTCCTCTGGCGGCCCAGTCCCAGGACGCGACTCGCCAGGCAGCTGGCCGACGCTAGCTATTGAGGCCGGCTATTCGCAACCGCTCGACGGGCAGCATGGGCTACGCGCTAAGATGCGATGGTGGTTTGCCGAGTCAGACCACCAGGTCAAAATTGTCATACTCGCTAAGTTGAAACGCGAGTCTCGCGAAATCATCCTAGAGAAATGGATAGAGGAGCCGCCGCAAGTCTCTCGAGCTGGTGCGACCTCAACCCGGCGGTCGACTCTGCTCCAGCCTGTCAAATCGCAGGAGATCACGATAACCGAGGACCGGACAATTACACCGCCAACATATAACGTCGCTAGAGGCGCGTTGATCTTGGAGCACCGGCTGCTCTTTCTCCGAGGTCCAGGTCCTTGGAACGATTTCGTGATTAGCGTTGCGGATCTCCAAATGTATGCAAGGCGTGTTTTGCAGTACGTATAAAATCGTGAGTTGGGAGACCACCCAAAACCACTAAGTTAACCACCCCGTCCAGCCGATTTGCTAATTCTCCCAGCTTCGCTGCTCTTGGCAAGCGATGGATGCAGAGTGTCTGGGTTTGTACAGATACGCGTATTGCCCGTACACGCAGCGTCCCCATCTGCAGGGATGCGCTTGTTGGGAGCTTGGTCCCCGCAGTCCCACCGCCTTTGGCCCTCAACCTTGCCCTTGCTCTGCGCCTCCCCCGGCTGGCGTTTCTGCTGGATGTTGGCCGTCGTCATCAGCCTCATCTCCCGTCCGAGGTCTCAACATTCATATTCCCGGGCTTTCCGGATTCATCGTCAAGCATATTTCTGTCTCCTTTGTGTATCCTCGGCGCTGGCCTGGTTTGCCGCACCAACTGACATCACTGACACTCGCTACAATTCCACAGCTCCAACCACCGTCCTATCACCATCTCTACCCATCCTTCCCACATCGGTTACTTGACCTCCTCCCTCCCCGCTCGTGCAGACTGCGCACCATCTCGAGGCCCTTCTTTCGAACGCTTCGGATAAAGCCTCCGCGCGGTCCTCGACCTTGCCACAGGAGAGCCCTGATACCCGCGACTCCGCGCTGTCTCTACGACGGACCCGAACTGTTCTCGAGCCTCCCGAACTCCGCATGAAACGGTCCTCGTCCAACAGCCGGCTGAGAGACGTGTTCAAGTCAAAGAAAAGCTTGGTTGAGGAAAAGAATACAACACCAGAGAGCAAACCCGAAGCAGCGTCATTGTGGTCCGAACCCGGATCTAAGACATCTGTACGCCACAGCCGGCGCATCTCCCGCGGCCAGAAGCTCGAGCCCCTGAGACCGCCCCAGACACCCCCGAGCGGCGAGGTATCCACACCGGTAATTGTCAACACGCCGCCCACGCCGACCGATCCCCATCAGCCAGGGAGTCCCACGCTTGCTAGCCCACGTCACCCCGCTGATGCGGTTGTCGCGGGGAACATGATCCCCCAGAGACGGAGGGCAGGCTCCAACGCTGGCCCGACCAAACTCTCCACCATCTCCGCCCCGCCTCTGACGCCGACCCCCGAGAACGGTCCAGCATCCCCCAATCCAGCTACCAACTTCTTCTCCTCCATGTTCTCGGCCGTCCAAAACACCGCCAACTCTTTGAGCACCACCATACCGGCGCTAGGTCAGAACGCCGGCAAGAACAAGGGGCAACAGGCAAAAGAGCAGGGCGAAAGTGGTCCGGATACCGTCGAGGTAGAGTCTGTCGCTCCGCAACGACCGTCCACTGAGCCGAAGGAGCCGGCCGTCAAGACGCTAGGCATGGGCGATCTCAGTCTCAGCCAGCTGGGCATCGTCGACGCCCCGAGTGCCGCCCCGAGCCCCGTCGCTGCGCGCTTCGTCGAGACAGAAACCCGGCGGAGGTCGGAGTCTGCGCCGCCGGAGCCTCATCTGGCGGGTCTTGATCTTCCGGAGACTCGGCCGCGGTCCGTCCATGAAGGTGCAGGCGGCGCACAGACCCCACCGGCCGGAAGCGTGTACGAGGGCAAGGCGGGGATCCAGCGTAGTGGCAGCATCCGCAGCGCCATCGGCCACCGCAGGAACCGCGGCAGCAGCGTCGCCACCCATGGGACGACGGCCACGAGCACAATTGGAGCTGCCATCGCGGCCGCCCACTCATCCATCGGCAACCCGGCTGCTGCTGCGAGCGCTCCCAAACTGACTGGATTTGCTGTGGCCAACAAGAAACGTAACCGGGACTTTCACGCCCTGTTCAAGAGCGTCCGGACGATGACTACCTGATTGAAGACTACAGTTGCGCATTACAACGCGAGATTCTGGCTCATGGCCGGTTGTACATCTCCGAGGGACACCTGTGCTTTAGCAGTAACATCCTGGGATGGGTAACCACGCTCGTCATGAGCTTTGACGAGATTGTCTCGGTCGAGAAGCGCAGCACTGCTCTCGTGTTCAAGAACGGCCTGGAGATTTCGACATTACACGCCAAGCACATCTTTGCCTCGTTCGCCAGTCGCGACACCACTTATGACCTTATCATCAAGATCTGGAAACTCGGCCATCCGCATCTTCAGAGCTCGCTCAATGGCGTTCGGCTGGAAGAGCCGGGCGGAGACAGGACCGAAAAGGTCGACGTCGAGACGGTGTCCGCAGCCGGCACCCACAGCATGACGGGCTCCGACGAGGATAGTGAAGACGGAGATGACGTCTACGACGAGGACGAGGACGATGCCGACGGCCAAGCAACGGGCCGCCAGCCGATGGCCCCGTTTCAGAAGTCGCCGACAAAGCTGCCTCCAGAAAGGTGTCGGGTGCGGTGACGGTTCCGGAGAAGTTGGACGATGGGGCGGCTGCAGGTGGTGCCGACTTCCCTGGGCCTGCACAGCACGCCCCGACAGATTGCGGAGATGCGGCTACGCATTTTGAAAAGGTCCTGGGCGACGACGTCATCCCTGCGCCCCTGGGCAAGGTGTACACTATGCTGTTTGGTCCTGCTTCGGCCGCCTGGATGGGCAAGTGGCTCACCACGGACCAAAAGTGCACTGAGCTCCAGATGGAAGACAAGCGTGGCCTGACCGAAGAGATCAGGACCCGCAACTACACGTACATCAAGCCGCTGTCGGGTTCAATAGGACCGAAGCAAACAAAGTGCATTGTCACGGAGCAGCTTGAACATTGACCTTGAGAAGTCAGTTAACATCCTTGTCAGCACGCAGAACCCTGATGTCCCAAATGGCAATATCTTTGTGGTCAAGACGAAATACTGCTTGACGTGGGCGGAGAACAACGGTACCCGCATCCAGATCAACAACCTCATCGAATGGTCTGGCAAGAGCTGGCTGAAGGGTATGTTTTACTATCCGTCCAACATTTTGCCCAAGACGGATACTGACCATCCAGGTGCCATCGAGCGCGGCGCAAACGAGGGCCAAGCCCAGTACTGCAAGGACCTCTTCGCCAGCCTGAAAGCCGCCGTCTCTTCCCGCGCGCGCTCCAGCACACTCAACGGCGCGGCCGCCCGCGACAAGAAGCGCAACCGCAAGAGCAAGTCGGCTGTGGCTTCCAATCCCGCCAGCGACGCCGAGACCCCGTCCAAGTTGTCGAACAAACAGACCTGGGGCGTCTTCGAGCCCGCCCGCCCTATCCTTGGGCCGGTCGTGGATATCATTCAGCCCATCCTCACCGGAAACGTCGTCTACGGCCTGCTTGTCGGTCTGCTTGTAGCATCCTGGTTTGGCTTCGGGACGAGGCCGGCCGCACCGCGGTATACCCACGACCCGGCATACGCCAATGCTCCGCAGCGACTGGCGGCGTATGAGGAAATGTGGCGAAGGGAGGAGAGCGATCTCTGGGAGTGGATTGAGGAGCGGGTGGGGTTGGAGAGGTTGGGGACAGACCCCCCGCTGCGGAAAAGGAGTGTGGACCCTAGGACGCTGGAGGAGAAGTTGAGGGAGGAGAGGATGGATGAGCGGGAGCTAAGGGAGGCAATACGGGTGACGGAGGAGCACTTGGAAGTGTTGAAGACTGTGGTGGATCGGAAAGGGGCGGGGGCTGCGAGCTGACACTCTTTCTTTTGCTGGGGTTGCTGATGGGACGAAACAAAAACACACACCCTCATGGTGGCCGGCGCACTGTTCGCTTCCTTTTCTTTCATTTGTGTATTCGATTTGGGGTGCAGTTCTTCTCTAGCTATGCATAAGCGGGCGCTTTGGGCTTTGTCCTGGTCGTATTGTTGTTGCAAGGGGTATGCATCCGTGAGACTGGATCCGAGGGCTTCTTCAGTGACACGGGAGGGGCAGATGTTGCAGACCAGGTCATTTTATCACTGGACCCAGAAGTTCAAGCCTTTCATACCAAATTCAATGAGCATGAAAAGCGGCTTTTATGATCGCATCCTGTGTTCTTCTGTCATTCCTCTGGTCGCTCTCTGATTTTGGATCCCTCACCTCTCCTGCCCGGAAAATGAACCGCGGTTTACAGCCAAATCTGGCAGCAACCAGACAGCAGAACATTTCAGGCAATCCGCCTAAGGCCCCCGGTTCTAGATAATTTTTCTACTCTTACCAGTTAACCCCCTGATATCCTCCACCAGTAGATGCACATCAGATACCTCCACCACCTCAATGCCGCAGATATGCAATGCCTATCCAACAAACTCATCCCTCATGAATAACCACCCCCACCCCCTTTTTAAACCCCTGCGTTTGTCTCCCCATCCATCCAAAACCTACCATAGCCAACAACACCAAACAAAACCGAGCGTGAGACTGCCTTACCAAACATCCGGCCCAAACCTGCCCCCCTGGGGCACGCTCCTATATGCACATGCCTGCCAGTCACACCCGCGCTTGTACACCTCTGTCCCCCACCAACTAAACCCCTTGGTGGCGCCCGAGTACACAAACCCAAAGAAGACGACGACGATGCCGGCGGCCAGCCCCGAGTCCAGCGCGGCGCTCAGCGTCATGGTGTACTTGGCCCACCAGTGGGGCGCGCGTCTCTTGATGAGGTGGTTGAAGACGTAGCAGCAGACGACGGCCCACACGGAGAAATTGAGGCCCGTGGCGGGAGGGATCCAACCGAGGGAGCCGAACAGCACGGGCAGGTTGATCTTGCGGAGCAGCGAGTCCCGCCGCCGGCGGGCGTACAGCCACAGCGGTAGGGGGAGGACGGCGCCGACGGCAAAGGCCCAAACCAGGACGCGGTAGGTGGCGCCGGGGCCGAAGAACTCGGCGGGTCCGACGACACCCCAGAGGATGGAGCCGTTGAAGTGCACGCGGGCGATGGGACAGGTGAAGCCGTTGATGGCCTGGGGCGTGCAGAGGCCCGGGATGTGGGCGAACATCCAGTTGAGGACGGCGATCTGCGTGAGGGAGGAGATGACGGTGGCGATGATCTGGACGGTGAAGAGGATGCGGGGGGGGATCTTCATGTAGTGACCGAGTTTGAGGTCCGCGGCGAACTTGATGCCTTGCGCCGAGGAGATGTAGCCGTAGGTGACGAAGACCATGTTGGCGACGGGGCGGCCGGGGAAGATGATCCCTGCGATGAGCTGGCAGATGAGGTAGATGGACGAGTGCTGGTTGGTCACGGCCATGATGATGCCGATAGGAATGAAGAGGACGGCGCAGATGCCGAGGGCGAGGAGAAGACCATACCAGGGAGGTGGATCGGGTAGCTGGGAATATGAGCTTGTATTCTTGACGGTTTATCAGGGGCGGGGGCACTCACTATTCGACAACGAAGATGCCGATGGCGGTCATCGAGACGAAGGTCAAGAGATACCACAGCATCGGGGCGTCCTTGTACCGCCGCATCAGGCGGTTATGTACGTCTTCGCGGCTCATCAGATTATCGATGCTAAGCGAGGATCGGGCCGGGGTCGGGGTCGGGCCACGCCCGTTAGATGATGGCCGTTCACCCGGCTCAGACACCGGCTGGTATACCCCCTTCGGCTCCCCAGACGTCTCCTCCAGCGACCGCTGCCACTGCGTCCAAATGTCCTTTCCATGCCAGCAGATGGTATGCGTCAGAGCGAGGCCAGCCCAGCAAACTGCACCCCATAACTCAGCACATATGTGATGGGGAGGAACACCCGGCTGTACTTGGAGTATGCCTCCCGGTCAAACATAAAGTCCTCAGTTAGGACCTTGCTGACGTCGTACACGTTCCCGGTGTTGTCGAAGACGGCTGCCGACAGGATGGGCATGTGGGACGAGTACAGCCAGTTGCTGTAGTACGCGATGGGCGCGATGATCCACATGACGACGACAAGCCCGCCGACGACGTTCATGGCGGCCCAAAAAGGGGTCAGGAGGGGTGACCCGATGTAGGCGACCTGTGCCAGTCGAAGGTCAGGGGGAACAGGCCCAGCCCAGAGACAACGCCAAACAAATTGGCGATGACGACGTTGTCAGGGGCAAACCAGGTGATAACGTTGAAGTAGCTCAGGGCGGGCATCAACAGCCCGGGAAGGAAGTAGAACAGGAAGGCGCCCAGCCAGACAGCGTAGAAGAACTTCCACCTGCTGATGCGCCACCCGTTGGCCTCCTTATTCTCCTCCTTGTGGAGGGTGGTAAACATAGCGGCCGACATCAAGGTGCCCGGCCATATCATGCCACTAGGCCGGACGAGGAAGCGCCGAGTCAGGCCGGCAAAGGTGTAGCCCAGGATCTGGGTCGACAGTGTGAGCAGAAGTTGATAGGTAATGCTCGCCTCCTGCTTGTAGAACTGCGTCTGCTCGACAATGACGTCGGTCGCAAAGGCAAATCCAAACGACACATTGCTGCTGACGTAGACGCAGCTGTGCTCCTTCTCGTTCCAGCGGCCCTGGGCGAGCCACAGCCGCACGCGATCGAGCCTGCTCCTACGCTCCAGCGGAACGCTATGCGCCCGGAGCTCTGCGCTGCCGGCTGAGGCATTATCGCTGCGGCAGCCGTCAACGTACTCTTCCGGAGGGTCGTCCGGCCGTTTTCAAGAGGTAGTCCCACAGCAGACCGAGGGGGTGGACCATTAACAATGCTATAACAGGGGTAATTGCAACACTGGGGTATCTCAGAGAGAAAAACAGATTGGTGGAAGATCCGAGGATGGAAAAGAGAATAGACAAGGCCCACATCCGGGCGTGTTTATCGAAAGGCTGGTGTTGTCCGTGGGCGAGACGGAGGCTCTGACCTGGGCGTACGGCGAGTTGTCTGGGGGATCTTCCTCCTCATCGATATCCGACTCGAAAATGTAGGACCTGTCGTCATCTCCTCGGCCCCCGCTCCTTCCACAAGGTCGTTAAGCAGCGAGGTCTCCGTCGTCCCGAACCGGCCTTCCAGTCCGCCGATGGTGGTAGAGCCGCCCAGCTCCTCCGACTGTCTTGGCCGTCGTAGTGTTGGTGATCTGGGCTGGGAGCCATCGCGCCGTCGTCTTACGCCGGAATCCCCTGACAAATGCCCGCTTACATCTGAGGTCTTGCGGGACCGCGTCAACGGCGTGGTGACGCCCTCCTCTTCGGCGCTGTCATCGGACGGGCGCGGGGTGATGGAGCCGTACGAGGGGCTGTCGAAGCCCGCGGTCGAGCGCAGCGGCGGGGGGTCTTTGGCCATGAGTGCGGATGGAGGTTTGCTCGGGCTGGCGCTCTCGGTCTGGTCCGGCGTGGCCGCTGTCGACTCGGGTCCGCGGCCATGCTCGGCCTGGTGGTGCGGTGAGAGCGGCGCCTCCGTGTCGCGGGTGTGGAGAGGAGGGGCGGAAAATCCGGGGGCAGGTGTCGGCGTGGGGCCTCTTGGACGAGCGGGTCCCGGGGCCAGGGATTGCAGTGGTATCGCTCGGTCAGCTTCACGCAGCTCGTCCGGTGGGCTACTGCCGCTGGGTGCAGTCATCGGCCTGCCCGTCTTGGAAAGGCGCGGGCAAGCGGGCAATTCGGAAACCCTGTACGTGGGGTGACGGGCGGCTGCGGGGAGGATCTCAGCAGGAGCCTGTCTCAGCGGAAGAGAGAGGCCAAGTGATGGCATTGGATGATGAGAGCGGCGAGGATGGGTTGCGTGGGAGATGAGGTTGGCATTGGCAGGCTCTATTGGGCAGGACACAAGCAAATCGGCATGGATTGGTGCGTTGGGCGTCGCGCGCCGAAAGCTACGCGGTCTCGAAACGACATGTCACGCTCTTGTCGCTCGACAGACGACGAAGTGAGGTGGATGGAAACAGCGTCACTGCTGCAAATGCGGACCCAAACTTCACGCCCTGTCCTCCGTGCGCTTGGCATTTGATCACTGTGAGGCTTGGCTTCGTCGAAGCTTCACGATTACCTGTGCTCAAATCGTCCAATTCAGGGGAGGGATCCAAATCTGAGAGACCATGTGAAAGAATACAGCAGTAGGAAGAGAATGCCAAATTATGTTGACCTGGCCTTCGAAGCTCACGTACCTGGAGGATGTAGTCTGGCGACCTGGTACATTACATTGCCCGGCAAAGTTGGGGGGTGTATCCGCCGAATGCATCCACTTCAGGCCGATGCAAGGGTCCGACACCGCAAACCCTTGCATCTCGGCTCACGAAGGCCAAGAAGCCAAACCTGCCCTTGCTCGATCAAGACTCCTCGACACCCCATGCCTGATGGCTGATACTTCCGCGGGCGATGATAATGGGGAGATGGCGTCGCTCAACGCCGCCAAGCAGCAGCTCAGATCTGCCATGAAACACAGACTCAAAGGCATCTCCCACGAGTCGATTGTGTCGCAGAGTATGCCGCTCTCACCACGCTGTCTCAACTCGAGACCGGACTAAGCATCGCTAGGCTCAACTGCCCACAGCGTTCTCAAGAACGTCAGCGCGTATGTGAATGCCAAGCGCGTCAGCATCTTCCTCTCGATGCCTTCGGGGGAGATCCAGACGGACCATTGTGAGGGACGCGCTCGCAGCCGGCAAGGAGGTCTTCATCCCCTACCTCCACAAGAACCCGGCCCCGGGCCTGGTCTCCCAGCACGCGTCATGGACATGGTCCGCCTGCGAGACCTCACCGACTACGAGTCCCTACGTCCCGACAAATGGGGCATCCCGAGCATCGACCCGGCCACCGTCCCCCAGCGGCAGAGAGTGTTTGGCGGGCCCGACGCACAGCACTCGGATAACACCCTGCTAGACCTCGTGCTCATGCCGGGCGTCGCCTTCGACACCAACCCCGAAAACGGCACCATTCGTCGTCTCGGACACGGCAAGGGCTTCTATGACTACTTTGTACCGGCACAAGTTGAAGGCGGGCCGCTTGGGCAGCAAGACGCCCCTGTATTGCTTCTTGGCTTAGCCCTGTCTGAGCAGTTCCTATGTCCATCCGAGGGGGCGGTACCTGTTGGTCCCCTAGATCAACCTCTGGACGGCCTCATCCTCGGGAGCGGCGAGATCAAGGGCCCGCTCGCTCCGCCTGCGAATAAAACAGACTAATCCCACACCGATTTTTGCCGTGTGCCTGTCCCGCTTGCCCCTGGTATCCCAATCCGTAGTATTGCCCGTCCTTGACATGGTGAAGATCGAATCATATCATGCTCCCGTCTGAGCGGAGCGTTGCGTTGTTGACGCCTCAGCTCGAGAGGCTCTGAATGAGCGAGACGTTGTCGCCCTTGAGCAGGATTTGCTGCGCCCTGTCAGCATGCGCCCGAATATCTACCGACAGAGAACATACCCCCAGCGGCCTCCTCGTCTCGGTGTCGTTCGTCTTGGTGATCTGCTTAACTTCGACAGCGTCGTCGATCTAGAAGCTGGTCAGGCGGGATCGTCTCAGCGGGAAACGCGCCACTCACGACAAGGTTCATGAACTCGTCAAACCCCTGGACCACGTCAGCGACCTTGCAATCTCATAACGACAAAGCCACTCGGTGCCACCCACCCGGATGGTGCCAATGATGCGGATCGAGAGCTGCTCGTACAGCCAGATCTGGACCGTCGTGCGCTGCTGCAGAAGACGGAAGAGAAAGTTGATTGGGGGTAGCAGAACCCGGCGACCACCGCCACCACCTCTGCCAGTCATCTTGTCGTTCGTTGTTTTGGGGGTGGTCGAGTGTTAAAGTTGGTAGGGGAAGGCAAGCAAGAGCGGGTGGACCAGAGCGTGTGCGGTTGTCGCCTTGTCGCGCCTGCCGTGACATGAAATCAGAAATCTGGGCGGAGCTTTGCGGCTGGCACCTGCCACCTGCAAACGGAGCGCTAACAGTACGTACCTAACTAGTGGAGTGGCTCGTGCACCTGCCCCTCCTTGCTCAAGCCACAGCGGCCCGTCTTGTTGGTGGGGCAGTGCATCCATCAGGCAGCCTGACGTCTCCGTTTTCCATGTTGCTGGCGGGACGTGCCTTCCTTTTGCCAGACCTCAAACAAGCCTTGATTGCGCCAGGCCATCCCACCTTCCTTCATCTCCACGGGCTCCTTCGCATCTTCTGCTTGAGCTCACGTCGGCCAACAAGAGACCCCGCGTTCTCGCCAACGCCCCACCCCATCGCCACGCGCTTTCTCGACCTTCGTTCTTTGGGTAGTTGAGAGTTAAGCAGGAGTGAGGGGCACATCGGTTCCGCAGCTCGCAGCGGCTGTCGCGTTCCAACCACGTCTGCGATACCCACGACGACGAGCTCACCTTTGTTTTGACGATTCATCGCATCCGCAGCCATGGCGTCCAACGGGGTCCAGGAGAGCTTTGCTGTCCCCAATGTGTTGGCTGCAATGCAGACCATGCGCAGCGGGGACAATGAGAAGAAGAAGGTCGCGGTGGACTACCTGGGCAGGTTTCAGAAATCGGTGCGTTCGGCCGCCATATACCTTGGGTTCGCGGGAGAGCTTGACGGTGGCATAGAACGACGCTTGGACGACAACGATATCCATCCTCCAGAACTCGACCGAGGCGGAAGCCCAGCTCTTCGCCGCCACCACCCTGAAGGGCAAGGTACATGGGACAAAAGACCCCCAGAGGCAGCCTGCAAAGCAAGAGACGGATGGCTGACTGTACAAGATTACATACGACCTGGGACGCAAATCTCCGAGGCCGACCTGCCTGCCCTGCGCGGCCAGATCCTGCTGCTCAAGAAGTTCGCCGCGGGCCCCAAGCCCGTCCGCGTCCAGCTCTGCGTGTGCCTGGCAATCCTGGCCATCCAGATGCAGTCATGGAAGGACGTGCTGCCCACCGTGGTCTCGGCCCTCGGTAACGACGTCGCCAGTCACGCCTGCATCCTGGACTTCCTCAGAGTGCTTCCGGAAGAGGTCACAGAAGGCCGCAAGATCACCTTGTCTGTATGTGGATCGATATGCCGCGACTCGCCTCCAGCTCCGCCTCGGTATCTCGTTTGCGGACCGGCCTGCGATCAGTGTCTAATTCGGTCGTGATAGGAAGAAGACCTCGCCCAGAGGACATCAGAGCTGCTGGCGGACAATGCCGAGCAGGTTGTGCAGTTGCTCGTCAACTATGCCCAGTCTTCGCGTGAGTACCCAGCCTGGATTCTGACGACCCCTCCCAACCGTCTGATAGCTGCCGCCGCGACAAACCCCCAGCTCTTCGACTGCATCAGCTCGTGGCTCCGCGAGGTGCCCGTCACCGTCATCGTCAACTCGCCCCTGATGGGCGCTGTTCTTCATGGCATCACCGACGACAGGTCCCTGCTAGCTGCGGCCGAGTGCCTCGGCATCATCTGCAGGGAGACCAAAGACGTCGACGACAACCTCGAGACGATCCAGGCTCTGCTTCGAGGGTACTTGAGCTCCGCCCACGCATCCAGTCTCTGGTGGAAGACGACGACACCGAGGGTTTCAAGGCCATCACCAAGGTGTTCGCAGATGCCGGCGAGTCTTGGACCCTCATCATCGCCCGCCAGCCCAGCATTTCCGTCCCCTGGTCGAACTGCCTGCTGGAGTGCTGCGCGAGGGATAAGGAGAGGGATGTCATCGGCTACACTTTCACGTTCTGGTACGAGCTGAAACAGTACCTCACGCTCGACCACTACATGGAGGCGCGGGTGCAGCTCATCGATGTGTATGCGAAGCTGGTGGATATTCTGCTGAAGCAGCTGGAGTACCCCGCGTCCGACGACCCGAACGAGCTCGACCTGTTCGATGGCGACCGGGAACAGGAGGAGAAGTTCCGCGAGTTCCGGCACCACATGGGCGACACGCTAAAGGACGCCTGCGAGGTCATGGGGGTAGCCGCCTGTCTTACCAAGGTGCACGACGCCATCAAGCTGTGGCAGGAGAGGTACGGGAGCCAGGCGACACCCACTTCGGTGCCACACTGGCAGTCACTCGAGGCCCCTCTCTTCGCGATGCGGGCCATGGGGCGAATGGTGGAATCTCACGACAGCAGCGTGCTGCCTCAGATCTTCCCTCTCCTGGTCCAGATTCCCATCAGCAACGAGAAGTTGCGGTTTGCGGCCATCATGGTCTTTGGCCGCTACACAGAGTGGACCGCGGCGCACCCCGAGTTCCTCGAGTCCCAGTTCCAATACATCGTCTCGTCCTTCCAGACCGAGTCGCAGGAGATCCTTCGCGCGGCTGCTCAAGCCTTCATGTACTTCTGCGTCGACTGCAAGCAGCTCCTCGGTTCACAGGTTATCCAGCTGCAGGCTTTCTACGACCAGATCCTCGACAAGCTTCCCGTCGCAAGCAAGGAGGAGATCACAGAGGGTGTCGCTTGCGTGGTCGGTGTCCAGAAGCCTGAGGACCTCTACAAGCTTCTCAAGCTCTACTGCGACCCCCTGGTCCAGCGCCTGATGGTCAAGGCAAATACCGCGACTACGGACAAGGCAAAACTCGACCTTGCCGGTGAGTGCCCCCTGCACATAATGATGGACTACGCTAACCTGGCAGACCACATCAACCTGCTCACCTACTTCGTGCAACACGTCGTACCATATATTCCCAGCAACGCCGAGAATCCTGCGGTTAAGTACTGGCAGGAGGTCTTCGGCGTCTTGTCGACCATCCTCGACAACTTCATCACCTTTGTCCCAATTTGCGAGCGGGTCTGCCGCTGCTGGCGGTTCATGGTCATTTCCTACAGGACAGCCATCACTCCTCTGTTAGGCCCCCTTGCCAACAAGTTGGCAGAAGGGTTCGCACAGTCCAAGCAGGGCTGCTTCCTATGGGGACCAGTGCTATCTTGCGCGAGTTCTCTGAGGACAGAGAGCACGTGGAGGAGGGCATCGCTGAGAACATCTACGTATTCTTCGAGGCCGCAGGCGACGAGCGTGCTTCGCATCATGAGCGACCTACCACCTGTCGACCTCCCGGACGTCATCGAGGGACTTCTACCGCCTCCTCATTGACGCTCTCCTATACTACCCCACCAAACTCATCCCCTCGCCCCTTTTCACCCCCATTTTCCAGGCCGCCATCTCCTCCCTGGCCCTGGAGAAACAGGAACCTGTTTCTGCGGCACTCCACTACATCCGCGATCTCCTGACCTACGGCGGTCCCAACCCCGCTGGCTCCGGCAGCGACCTCGGCCCGGCGGGCCAACAACTTCGCCAGATCGTTAAGCAGCTGCTCCTCACCCAAGGCGAAGCCCTCGTCAAGCAGACGCTCGCTGGCATGATGATCACGTTCCCGCGCGACTGCTTCGCCGACGGCAGCGGCGTGCTGCTCGGCATGTTTGAGCTCCTCCCAGCCGAGACGGCCCAGTGGGTCGACCGCACCGTGCGCATGCTGCCCCAGGGCACCATCACGCCTGCAGAGGCCGACCGCCTGCTGGCCAAGATCAAGGAGAAGCTGCATGGTGGGGATGCAGCGAATGTCAGACAGATCCGGGTGCTGCTGCAGGAACTTTACGAACCAGTATCGGAGGAGGTATGTCGCACCGAGGGATGGGCTGGGTCAGCTTGAGGCAGCGAGGTTCCATTTTGCCGGTTAGGAGGGGCATGGGTGTTCTGGCCGCTGGAGGAGGCGTGTTTGGAAGTGCGCGGGAGGGATGGGGTCCATTGGCTTGTGCTGATGCGATAGAGGATGATGGGAGGAATGTGAGTGCCCTCATAAGCACACGCAGAACGGACTTGGACTAGTGTAGGGTTGAGATGCGTGGGAATGCATGGTGGCATGGGATGGAGTGGAGGATAATTGCATTAGACAAGTGCGAACGGAGGAATGAATGTGGTCTAGTGACCTGAATCGGGCTGAAGAGCGCGTTGCTTACGAAGAAGCAGGGGATGTAGAGGTGGCTATGTATGTAGGCAATATTGAGTAGCCATGATGGATGGGATACCGTGAGATGGACTAGGGAGTGGGTACGGAGGAGATGTCAAAAAGCATGTGATGGACCGCCGATGGGGCGACGACGGAGGAAAACAAGCCGCATCGTTTTGCCATTTGTGCTTTTTTTGCTAGAGCAGTACGATATCCAAATCTAAAGTAGATAGCATAAACCTCCATCCCAAGCGCCATCGAAGTTGTCGAGTTGGGCTGATCCCGAGTGCGGCCCATGTCAGCCTGAGCCGGCTGGCATCTTCAGCCCCGTTATTCCAAAACATCGCACAATCAATTAATGTCCACTTTGGGATATTGCTTGCTCAGGAACATTTTTTTATATTGCGCCACCGCCTTATGATAGTTCCCTTTGCGGTTTGACATCGCTTGGTGATACTGTAGCTCCTGTACCTACTTGTCTCCCCATCTGCTTTCTCCATGTCGTTATATGGTTGGTAACCCGCCCTTCCATGTGGCACCGCGCCCATAAAGGTCCTCGTGACATAAACTTAGATTCAATAACTCTCCGTCCCGACAAAAGAAAAAAAAAAACGAAAAATAGCTTTTTGTGCCCCTCACATCAAGTGCTTCCAACCCAGCTCCCATATCTCCTTGCTAACATTCTGCTCAGTTCCATTCTCATCATAGGTGGTAGGTGCCGAAGATACCAGCTTGCCTAACATCTAAAAAATAACTTCATCTTCCTGTCTCCCCTCAAAGGTTGAGTACCATGCATGTTCCGAATCACCGTTTGTGCCCGGTTGGCGGTTGCGTTGCTGGTCTAACCCCTTTGTGCGGGCCTGGGTGGAACAGTCAGAGTCTTGTCTGCGCCGTTGCCTGCGGAGTGGTGTATACATCGGGTTTGTTGGCCAGGACGGTGGCTCTGGCGTACTGGAATCGGTCGTAGCACTCTGCGAGTTGTCCTCCACGGTCTTGTGCGCCTCGACGACGCCCGTCTCGAGAAGCTCCTGAAAACAGCGTTAGTTTGCTATTGTCGATCAAAGAATAGATGCATGACATACGTTGAGGAAGTCCTCGACCTGGACAAACTGCGCCATGTCCATCCGGTAGCGGTCAGGCAGCCCGCTGTTGTGCAGCATGGCGAGGAGCCCAGCGTCGAACGTGTTGATAGCCGCCAGAATGGTGATGGGGTTTGCCACACGGATTTGCACGGCACCGAGAGCAGTCAAGATGGCACCGATGACGACTTGGGGATCATCAGGAAACCAGTGGATGGTGCTGACGAGCCGGAACGAGATGGTGTACTTGGCCCGCTGCTTGATCAGTCCCGGTACAGGCCGTCAGGCAGCCCTTTGGGAGGCCAGTACCAGCAGGTCGGATGGGACGACCTGGTGCTCCTCACCGTCTTTGATGGCGCCGATGCCGTGGGCGACTCGAGCCCACTCCTCTGGGGTCAGGAAGCGGTGCGGGACGGACGGAGTGGCCGGGTTGGGCTGGTCAATAGGGGCGGGCTTCGGCACGGGTGGAGCAGGATTTCCAGTGTTGGGGGGAGGGTTGCCAGTGGGGAGGAATAAAAATTGGAATGCTGGACTGTCTTTCGGGAGGATAGAAGCTCCCAATGGTCTCCGAACCACGGTCACCGGGAGTTGATCTTTGCTGGCAGCAGCCATGGTGATCGAGCGTCAACAGAAACAAAAAGGCGGCTGGGTGTCCTTGAGGGAAATTGTTGAAGGAGGCTCGAAAAACTCAAGCGAGGGAAGTAGGCAACGGTAGACAGCACGGCTCAGAGTTCAGTGTTTCGAAAGGAAGAGACTCGGTTGAAGAGTCAGAGCGAGATCTTGTGCCATTTGGGCTCCGGTTTGGAAGGAGGGCCGGAATGAAAGGAAATCTCGGAAAGAGCGAAGAAGAAAGACCATTTCGGCTCTCGGAGGTCAAACCTTTGATCCTGGAGAGAAGGCGCTCTTCACAACGTGTCTGCCTTGGGCGCCTTCTTCAGAAGGGCTTTGGTCTCTGCGACGCTGGTGACGAGTGTCAGGTTCTCTTGAGTGTCAGGCAACCTCATATCTCCATAGCGAAGAGCAACTACTTTGGATCGTCCTATGCATCTTCGTAGTACCAAGACACCATGGATTTGGACATAAAACACCATGAATTTGGTTCTTGAGAACCCGTGAGCAGGGGTAGAAAAGGGAAGCTGCAGGAACCCTGAAGGTTTGCAGTAGACGCATACCACATAACACGGATTCTCACCGCCCGGCAGAATCCAAAAATTTAGGGGCGCAGTGTTTGAATGGAGACTGAGCGCCTGAGCAACCCCAAGCGCGACTCCTCCCCCACCACCTGCTCGCATGCGCCCTCGCTCGCTGGTCGCTTCCTTCTGGTGTATTCCCAGATACGCGAGGAAACCAGCGCTACCACCTGTATTTCCGTGTTCCAATTGCCTCGAGCTGCACAATGTCTGACACAATCGCCGACCTCAGCGAACGCCTGCCGAGGGGCAACGCATTAAGCACAACGATGTCGTGTACACAACCGAGAAGGAGGGCCTCGCGCATATCCTGGTTCCGGAGGACCCGACCAAAGATGGCCAGACAGTTCAACAAGTGTTCTACAACCCCATCCATCAGTTCAACCGCGACATGACCGTTCTCGCCATGAAGGCGTACGGTAAGGAGCGGATCGCGCAGAAGCAGGCGGCCATCAAGGCGCGTGCCGGCAAGTTCCGCCGACAAGAAGAGGAAGCGGAAGGAGCAAGCCAGGGTGAGCGACCTGCGAAATCACCCAAGCTGGCGAGAACGGGGCGGCAGCGGATACTGAGATGCAGGACGCGGCAGAGGAGCAAGCGCCAGGGCAATCAGCAGAAGCCGAGCAGCCTGCGAGGCAATGGCGGAGACCGAGGCAACTGCGGACACGGGACCGAAGCGAAGAAGGAGCCAGCCCCGCCATTCACCATCCTCGATGCGCTCTCCGCCAGCGGTCTCCGGGCGCTGCGGTACGCCCACGAGATTCCCTTCCTCACGAAGGTCACAGCCAACGACATCCTCAAGACCGCCGCCGCCGCGATCCAGCGCAACGCCACTCATAACGGGCTGAAGGACAAGATCAACATCTCGGTTGACGATGCGCTGGCGCACATGTACGGCGTCGTCGTGGATGAACTGCGCAGGATTAGCCTATCCAAGGGCAAGCCGTGGCGAGTGGAAAATACGACATTATCGATCTGGACCCATACGGAAGTGCTGCGCCGACCTTGATGCGGCTGTTCAGGCCGTGCGGACGACGGCGGGCCTCCTCTGCGTTACATGCACCGACTCGGGCGTATGGGCTTCCAACGGTTACCCGAGAAGTGCTACTCGTTGTACGGCGGTGTCCCAGTGAAGGGCTGGTATTCGCACGAGGTCGGTATCCGCCTTATCCTGCATGCGATTGAAACCTCGGCTGCGAGATATGGTCTGGCAATCGAACCGCTGCTGTCGCTGTCGGTGGATTTCTACAGCCGCGTCTTTGTCCGCATCAGGAAGTCCCCCTCTATGGTCAAGTTTCAGGGAGGAAAGACCATGCTGGTCTACAGCTGCGGCGGCGGCTGCGGTGCATGGACGACGCAGCTCCTCATGAAGAACAAGCCGTCGCCAAACAAGAAGGGCAGCGGCATCTTCTACAAGCACGGCTTCACGCGGGCGCCAACCACGGGCACGTCCTGCGAGCACTGCGGGTCCGGTATGCACCTGGCAGGGCCGATGTATGCGGGGCGCATCCATTCGCAGGAGTTCATCAAGAAGGTGATCGCCGAGGCGGAGGAGGCGATCCCGAGATCTACGGCACCAAGGAGAGAATCAGGGGCATGCTTCAAACGGCGCTCGAAGAAGTTCCTGCCGACTCCCGAGGAGATGCAGGCTGAGGCAATGAGAACGGCGACGGCACGAAGAAGGTCAAGAAGAGCCTGACCGAAGCGCAACTGGCAGCTGTCGATCCGTATCCCTTCTACTTCCATCCCGCTCAGGTGTCGGGAGTTCTGCACTGCGCCAGCCCTCCGGAGGCTGCGGTCAGGGGCGCGCTGCTCGGCCTGGGCTACCGCGTTACCCGGAGCCATTGCAAGGCCGGCAGCATGAAGACGGATGCGCCCTGGTCCGTCATCTGGCATGTCTTTAAGGAATGGATCCGCCAGAAGGCGCCCGTCAAGGAGGAAATATCAAGCCCGGCAGTGTTGCCTACCGGCTGCTTGGGCTAGACAAGAAGGCGGTGGCCGAGGAGGCAAAGTCCGGGGAGAAGGAGGAGGCGACGAAAGCTGATACCGCTGAAGCCTCGAGGCCAGATGTTACACCAGCGGAATGCCAAGGAGGCTACGGTTGGGGAGGTTGTCTTTGACGAGCAACTCGGGCGGTATCAGGAGAAGACAAAGCTCGTCCGTTATCAGATGAACCCGAGGGAGAACTGGGGTCCAATGAACCGCGCCAAGGGGAAGTGAGCATCGGATCTTGAGTTTTTCTTCAGCTCAATGGGCAATGACAGTCATTGCTGCATATCCGGGACTGCCGGGCGCGGCGTCGTACGGGATCCTCGCCCAACGGCCAGGTTAGTCAATCCCGCCATTCCATGGCCCTGTCCAGTGTAGTTCACTGCCTCGGCCCACCCCACCCTTCACGGACAGTGCCCCGCTGGCCGTGATAACGCAATCTAGCCCCGTCTCATCAAAGTTGCGGGCGGGTTGAATCAACGGCCGCGATGCGACACGGCTGTGGAGTCGCTGCTTCCTGAAAAACTTCCCGGGATTAGAAATCGAAAGAATTCAACCTTTTATGAGAACAAAGCCCTTTATTCCTGCTTTGTTGCGCTTCGTTTTCTCCAATTGCCAATATCGTTCCTCTGTCGCCTCATCCCCCGCGCGTTCAAAAGCGCCGTCCTCCGGTGGCCAAGCCCACTGAGACATTCCAATGGTCCAGCACATGTCAAAAGACACGGGCGATGAGAGTCCATCGACACGTCGGGACCCGGTCACTGACGAGTCCCATCAAGCGGTCTCTAGCCCTTTGAATTCTTCGGAGGACCATACACCCAAAGACATCATCACTAAACTCAATTACGAGCAAATCGTCCTTGTTCTCAGAGCTCCGAAGAATATGGCGGCTATCAGATCTACAGCCTGACTGAGGACGCAAAACCCGAAGACAGCAAGCCGTTCTCCTTATCAATAACACAAATTCCTCGGCTACCGGATGACTCGCCGCTTAAAGATTTTCTTCTTGACGGCGATGAGATCCTCCCGCCACATTTGAGCCCTCCCGCCAGGTCCACGTCGTAGTCTCGACTAGGTCCGGATTGCGGCAAGCCCAAGATTTCTACGACGGGGTATTACGCCTTCTGTTTAAGGCCCTGGGACTAGAGCGCAGCGAGGCCGACACAATGGTGAGGGCAAGGGTATCGGGTCACCTTCACGAAGGACTCGAGCACCATCCGAAACCTTGCTCGCGAGTTAGGGACGGACACGCGCCGGGAGAAAACCATCATCCTGCTAAGTGGCGACGGCGGCGTAGTCGACCTCCTGAACGGCCTCGACCAAACCCAATCCCCCTCCTCCACTCCACCAACCATCGCCCTGCTCCCGCTCGGAACAGGCAACGCCCTGTTCCACTCCCTCCACAAACCCCACTACTCCGGCCGGACACCTATCCCTCCCCCCTCGTCCTGGGCTTACGGACCCTCTGCAGGGGTCATCATCCCCCTTACCAGCGTTCAAAGCGTCCTCTCCCCCGGCGCGAAGCTCGTCTCCGCCCCTGTCGAGCCAGACCCCGCTGCCGCCGAGAACCCTTCTGCGGCCAAGGACCATGAAAAGGAGACACCCGTCTCCCACCTCCTCGGCGCGATGTTGCCTCGTACGGGTTCCACGCCAGCCTCGTCTGGGAGAGCGACACGCCTGCCTACCGGGCGCACGGCGACAAACGGTTTGGGATGGCCGCGGCCGAGCTGTTGAAGGTGGCGCATGGGTATGAGGCCAGGGTCGAGGTGCGGCGGAAAGGGGAGGAGCGGCGTGTCTCCCTCAGTCCTAACAAGACCAGTGGTGACGGGAGCAAGTTCAACTATGTTCTCACGACGCTGGTGTCCAATCTGGAGAAGACGTTCACTATCTCCCCTGCGAGCAGGCCGCTTGATGGGCAGCTGAGGCTGGTGCACTTTGGGGATGTCAGCGGGGAGAAAACGATGGAGATCATGATGGCTGCGTATCGGGGGGGCGAGCATGTGGGCATGGAAGAGGTGGGGTATGAGGAGGTGGAGGAGGTCAAGGTGACGATTACAGAGGAGGATCCGAGATGGCGGAAGGTTTGCATCGATGGGAGTATCGTTGAGCTGGAGCGGGGCGGGTGGATGAGCATACAGAGGGAGCAAAGGGAGAGGTTGACGGTATTGGTTCATGGGTATGAGAGTCGCTGAGAGTTTTGTTGTATCAAGGGCTTCACGGAGTGGGCAGCCGAGAGGAGCCCTTCCGAATATCGCGCAAGCTGCTAGCCACAGCTCCTAGTAGCCCATCAACTTCCTCACCCGCTTCTCCATGCCGTCCTCACTGCTGCACGCCTCCCTCCAGCACCGTCAGCTTTCCCGCAGCTAGCTTATACACCACCCTCCGCCGCATCCCCTCTTTCTCATCCTCGTCACTCTGCTCATCGCTCGTCTCGTCGTCATCTACGATCCCCTCCACAACACCCTCACAAACCATCTGTCGTGCGATACAAGCACCACTGCGCCTTCCCAATACCTCAGCGCCTCCCGCAGCGCAGAGACAGTCTCATAGTCCAGATGGGTCGTTACTTCGTCCAGCACCAACAAGCCCGGCCGCCGCCAGAGCAGCCTCGCCAGCTGGCACCGCACGAGCTGCCCACCGGACAGCTTCCGCAGGGGCACGTCGGATGCGGTACGCCCTGGAAGGCCGAGAGAGCCAAGCAAGCCGCGGAGTTCGCCCTCGTCGAGGGCGCCTTCGACCTCCTTTGTGAGGAGAGAGAGGGCGGTCAGCGACGGGTCGGATTGACCCATCGACTGGAGGTGTTCGACGGCGTGTTGGGAGTAGTAAGAGAGTTTGAGACGCGGGTGTGTTGTCACCGTGCCCGTCTGCTGCGACTTCGCCGGCGGCGGGTCGCCCACGAGGAGACGGATCAGTGTTGATTTACCGCGCCGTTGAGGCCGAGGATGCCGATGCGATCGCCTTCGCTGACGGTGAGGGTTATGTCTTGCAGCGTAGGAGCGGGCTTGACAGTACTCCCTTTGGCGGGCGGATAGCGGAAGGTGACCTTCTCAAGGGAGATCAGCGGGCCGGGGGAAAACGGAGGTCGGGCGGGTCGGGCAGGGTGATGGACACCCCGCGTTCGTCCTTCGGGACGTCGATATCGGCGCGCGCCGAGAAATAGTAGCCTGCCAGGTCGCGGTTGAGCTTGAAACGCCCGCCCTTCTCGTTGACTTGCATGCCCATGCGGTCCTCAAGGCGTTTTTGGCGGGACTTGGCCTGGCGGATCTTGTTCTGGTCGTCGTTCTTGCGGCCCTGGGCGAGGTTTTGGCGGATTGTCTCCTGCATGTGCGCCTTTTGCTTGTCCTGGGCCTCCTTCATCTTGGTCAGGTGCAGTTTCTTCTCAGCCTGGGACGCCTCGTAGGTGGCAAGGTCGCCGTGGAAGTAGGTCAGGTCCTTGTCCTTGAGGATGAGCAGGTCGGTGCACACGGAGCTGGTGAAGTCGCGGTCGTGCGAGACGAGGATGAGGGTTGGCGGAGTGGCCATGTCTTCGAGGGCTTGCAGGTACCGCTGCAGCCAAATGATGCCCAGCAGGTCGAGGAAGTTGGTCGGCTCGTCGAGGATGAGGATGTCGGTTTCCTGCAGCAGGGCTGTCGCAAGGGCGCTGCGCATCCGCCAGCCCCCTGAGAGGCTGCCGGCGGTTTTGGCCATGTAGGCTTCGGTGAAGCCGAGACCGGTCAGTATCTTTTTGGCGCGCGACTCAATGTCTGCCATCCGAGACGGCTCAACTTGGAGCTGGAGGTCGGCCAGCATGTCCACTGCTTCTTGAGTCTCGGCCTGGAGTGTCTCGGACGAGATCTCGTCTGCAGGCTGCTCGTTTCTGTGAAGAGTCAGGTGGTGTCAGGCCCCGGGGGGAGGGGAGGGAGGGGAGGAAGGGGCATTAAGGGTATCGTACAATGCCGCAGACTGGGCGACGGCTTTCTCGTACTCGACCAGTGCTTTCCGGGCCTGCAATCCTCGTGCACCGCTCCTCAATCTGGCATCCTTGTCGAGGACGGAAAGGCGCTTCTGCATGCGCTCGGGCGGAGTTACGCAAGGCACGAAGCGCGGCATACGGATCTGTGCTATTCACTCCTGAAGAAAGGGCTGGAATATGTCAGGTCGGTCATTGCACTATGTAAACGCTGTACATACACTTGATCTCCTGCTCCAGATCGCTCTTGGCTGTGGCTTTGTCAACTACATCCTCGAGGACTGTCGGGCCGTCCCTGCTTCCCGAGCTGCTTGTAGGAGGCAGTTCGTCCATGTTGGCATCGCTGATGCTCGTCTGCTGCAGAATGGATATCCTGGTTTTCTCGGGGATTCCGGGGATCAGTTTCTCCGCGATGGCTCGCAAGAGAGCTTTGGGTCTCCGGTCAGCGAATTCGGAAGGCGCTGGCTGATGCTCGTTTGGTTCTTACTCGACTTGCCGGTGCCATTCCTGCCGACCAACGCATACCGACTGCCCGCCTTGAGACGAAGCTTCGCATTATTGAGGATCTCTGTGCCCTCTGCGGCAGCCTTCCCTTTGCCCTTGCCTTTTCCAGCCTTCTCACCCGCGCCAGAAATGACGGTGATGTTGAGGCCTTCGATATCGAGCTGCACAGTTGTCAACTCCAAACCCCGCACGCAAAGGCTTTCATCTGCCAGGTTGATATTCGCACCTCTCGATAGTTGGGACTCTCGATGTGAAAGCGGGTCTGCTTGCACGACACCAAGATCGTCGACACAGACTCGGCGGCGATGGACGTCATTGTGATAGCCCTCTTGCCTGCTATTCTCAATTGTGTAAACAACGCCTTAGTATTGAGAGTTGCTGATAAAAGGGGTCTGCTGACTTCAGAGGCCGTGCTTTGGTGATTCCCCGAGTCGAGCACGAAGTGGAAGCCTCAGGTTTTATCCAATTGTCCAACCTCGAAGAGATGCCAGATCAAGAAAAATGATGCCACTGGCCAAGACCATCTCTTCAGCCTTCTTGCAGAACCGGGCAAGTCTGATCAGTGGCACGGTGTCGCTTCGCTGTTCCGGTACCCGATCCGGAAATCACCCTTCGGCCGTGACTCACGCCGGGGCCGCCGTGGTCGCTGCTCCGCAATTCGACCGGGAAGGTGCGTCCAGTCCGTGCGATCATTCGACGTGCATTGGCGAGATCTCCTGTCGCTCTTGCCGCGACCCTCAAGCAAATTTCCAGTTTTCATCCCTTTGAGTGCGACAGATAGGATCGTCGACAAAAAGGGCATCCAAAATATTTCGTACATCGAGACGTATCTACTGGCTGAAACCTGAATCCTGATTCCTCACCTTCGGCCGATTGGCCTACAGCCACAGAACACAGCAGTTCTCGCACGCGACGTCTGACACAACCCAACACGGTCCATGATTAAAATGAGCGGCAAGCCGATTGCACCATCCCCAGCTCCTTCTTCTCGTCCCTGGGCAAGTTGCTCTCGTCCCTGACATGGCCCATCTGCGCGGCAAACGTGGTCGTAGGCTTCCAGCCGGCCGATTTGCGCGGCGTGGTCTCCTCCATCATGCTGTCGATCTGCTCCAGCGTGAGGCCCTTCATCTCGGGCACGAGAAAGTACGCAAACATGAGCGAGAGGACGCACAGCGAACCCCAGATGAAGAACACCTTGGGCCCGAGGTTCGCCGACCCAGGCTCGTTGCCCACCATGTAGGGGTTGACGGTGGCGATGATGCAGTTCCAAAAACCAGTTGGACGCTGTCGAGATGCCCACGCCGCGTGACCGGATCGGCAGTGGGAAGCACTCGCCGACGATGGTCCAGGGCACCGGCCCCCAGCTGAAGGCGAAGAAGCAGATGTTGATACAGATGAAGGCGATCATGGCCTTGACTGCCGCGTCGTTGCCCGCCTCGGGCCGCCCCGCCGTGACGCCACGGTCGCGACGATGAACTGCGACATGATCATGCCGACGGCCCCCCAGATGAGCAGCGGGCGCCGGCCCATCTTCTCGATCGCGTAGAAGGAGATGGGCGTCGATAGCACGTTGACGAGCGTCGTCACGAGCGAGATGAAGAAGGGATTCCGGATCGTGCCGAGGCTGCTGAAAGAAGGTCGTGTTGAAGTAGAATATGAAGTTGATACCTGGACGTGGTCAGCATCTGGGACAGCTTGTGGGACGGGCGATTACCAACCTGTGAGCTGCTGCACCATTTGCAGGCCCGCTCCAAGGACCGTCCGGCGTAGGTTCCCGTTGCCCTTGGACAGCGACCCCTGGAAGCAGGCCAGCCACGACCCGATGTAGCTCGTCTGCGGGATCACCTGCATTTCGTACTCGTGGTTGGCAACGATCTCGGCGAGCTCGTCCTTGATGTAGTCCGAGTCGACTGGTTGGCCTCGCAAAATCGACAGGTCCTTCGCGGCGGCATCAATCTTGCCCTTCATGACGTGGAAGCGGGGAGACTCGGCTGCAAGGAGTCAGCGTCAGCTGGGAGAGAGAGGGGACTCCGCGGCGTCAGGTGTACTCACGGAGTAAGAATAGGCCGAGCCCCAGGATGATAGCCCACAAGAACTGGATCCCGACCGGAATACGGTACGAGGTGGTGTCCTTGTGGTTTGCGCTGGCGTAGCAGACGCAACTCGCTATCAGGATCCCGAGTGTGATGCAGAACTGGTAGCCCGAGACCAGCGCACCACGGAACTTGCGAGGCGCGACCTCGGCGATGTACAGCAGAACGATGGCTGAGATGAAGCCGACACCCAGCCCAGCGACCAGACGTCCCAGGACGAAGAGGACCACCTGGTTTGTCGACGCGATTTGGAGGGCGCAGCCAACACAGAACACGACGCACCCCGCAATGACGGTTGGACGGCGGCCGATGAAGTCGGCCACGTCTCCTGCGATGAGGGCTCCAAAGAAGGTTCCGCATAGCAAGATGGAGGTCATTAGCGACTTGGTCGACGAGGCCAGGCCGAACTCAGTCGGGTCGACGCCGATCGGTAGCCCCTTTTCGTAGTCGTACTGTATTCCGGTATACAGGGTGATGAAGTACGGCATGCCGAGCACGCCTGACATCCAGCCCGTGTCGTAGCCAAAGACTGGAGGAGTCAACAAGGCCTCCCATGGATAAAGGGGCAACTTACGGATGCCGCCAAACGCGGCAAAGGCGCAGAGCAAGTAGGCCTTGAAGGTCACGGGCGCTTCGACCCTCGACAGGTCGGCCGTGCCTGATATTGGGAAGACCGCGACGCCCACCATCTCAACTCGTGGTCAAGGGCCAATGTGGTTTGGGTAGAGAGGAGGTTCCCGGAACTAACAGCGAAGCCTCGTGCGTGGAGAGGAGCCATGACCGTATATAAAAACCCGGCTGTTGGCTTCGACTGACACTGGCTTCAGCAGTCAAGAGCGGTCTGGACCATTGGCAGCGGGAGCATTGTCAAGGGTGATGTCGCTGCCAGAACGAGAGGCACAAAGAGATGGGGTATGGCAGACGAGTGGCAGGGCCGCCTCATGCGCACAGTACGAACCGAACAGCCTCTCTTCAGCCGTGCAGACGGCGTCGTTGACAAGCCCCTTGGCAGTCTGTTTTGGGGTGCTAGACTCCCTCCCCTGTCCCTCCCCCTGTTCCTCCCCCTGTTCCTCCGCACTGCACAGTCTTGTGCGGTCCTACGCCGCTGCTCGGGAGGGCGTCTTCGACCCCGAGGAAGGTGCGGAAACCATCAGCCGCCTTTGCGCGGTTACTGACAGCGACAGAGTCATGTCTCGATGGGACAGAGACAGCTCTGACGGGTTCAGCAAGACTTTCCTCTCGGGCTGTCCCGCCGTCCTTCCTCAGAGAAAAGTGGGTCACCGAGCCAGAGACGCCACGCGTTGAGCATCTTATTTGCTTCCGAAAACGTCCAAGCTGGGGGGGCCGGCGCAGGCCTATTACTGCTGCTTGAGCGGCAGAGTGGACGTGACCTGCGCCCCAAGTCGGGGTCCACTGCCGAGTCATCAGTTCATTGGCCAGATCTGTAACACTGCTGGTCTGCCGCCATCGCGTTCTGACACTGGGCGTTGAAGGAAAGAATGACAGTCTGATAGAGGTTTCTTGGCATTTCACTGTCTCCAACAGTAGCTTGAAAAAGCGGGGACAGAGCCCAAACGCCAAGCGGCCAAATGACCCGGGGCTGTGGAGGTATCAGAGACGAGATGGGCCCTATTTTCGCCAACGAGTTCCAGCCATTGGTAGCTCTCATGCACGGCATTCGAGACATGTCCCAAATAGCTATGGATCTGCTGGCAAGGGTATTTTTTCCCCCTTGAAGACTGGCATTCTGGAAGCTGCAAGCAAACATCCAACGCCAGAGACGCAGCTCAGGCAAGGGAGATCCTCAGGTCTCCGCAGTGACGAGCTTCGACCGAGACAGGGACGAAAATAATGGACAGTCATTGCAACTGCCTCAAGCCGCGTCGATGTTGAGGGAAATCAAGTACGTGGATGTGAACCGGCTGCTTTTCACGTGGTGACAGGACCCGAAAGAAATGCCGGCTTTCAGTGATACGGTAACGGCCGGCCGTACCGCTCCTGAAGAACGGTTTATGACAAAAGCTAAGGATCTCCAGCCAGTTGGGGCAGTGCAGCAAGACGCCTGCTCGGCAGGTGCGTGGGGCAAAAAAAAAAAAAAAAAAATAGTTGCTGAGCGGAGCAAAAGATTAAACTGAATGATTTCGTCCAGGTTCGAACTGGAGACCTTCAGTGTGTTAGACTGACGTGATAACCAACTACACCACGAAACCATTTGATTTTGGTTGATTGCGGAAGATTCTTTCTCGATTGAAGAACATTGAAGTGTTGCCGTCTTGCTTCCAGTGATGGTCTCAAATTGTTGTTGCAGCCTCTTCCTATGCTGCCTTGCCTGCTGGGTAGTTACCAAGCCATAGACTCCGCAAGTAAAGATCAACACTGACAAGAAGAGTCTACAAAAAGGATAAGGAAACGAAGAGGAAATTCGAAAAGAGCGCCGATGAATATTCAAAGTTGGGAGAAGAAGCATTTGTTGTTGTTACTAAGCCCTCTTGGTTCTCCATTTTCTTGCTTTTGGACTACGTCTCTATTATGTGTCATCGAGCTCCTGTCCGTTGTGTTTCCTTCATCTCATCCACTCTACACCAAGAGAGGGAGAGTGAATGCAAGACAGGATAATAAAGAAGCAAATATCTCCGTATCTCTTTATGTCTCAGTTCTCAACTTTACCCAGCAGCCTTTACTTCCTGCAGTCTGATACTACCTGCCGCGATAGGTGAACGCAGATGCCTCATCGTAGTACAGGCGTCCGTGTTGTACTCATTTGCTCTCTATCTCCCTGCAGGACATGCCCCGATTCATTGTTGCTGAGATCAGATTTGTCGAGACTTACTGTCTCCATCTCTGAAGAGTTGTTCTCACGAAAGGCAAATGTCGGGGTATTTGAGGAGTGTCGTCCACAACCATAACCCGTCCCCAAGCTCGTCAGACTAGGCCAGCTGGAGTCAGTCGAGAATACCACAAGGGTATTGGCTAGAGAGCCATCTGGGAACCAAAAGAGAAAAGTGCGATTCCCCAGCAGAAAGCAATTTCGAACCCAGTAATCACCAGTCGAGCCAGCCTGATTTGCCAAAGCAGTCTCCCTGATCCCTCCATCCTAGACTCCACAGACACATCATTTCGACAAATGCCATGCCACGCTATCAACACAACACGCCATGGATACTGGCGCCCAAGAGTGGACTGGCGCACGCAGAAGCAAGCGCAATACTTCTGTGTCCTGAACCTCGGGCAGTGCGTTGATCTTCTTCCCACCTCCTAGCCTCTGTGATCGAGGCAGTTCGTTTTCTGGGTCCGGAGTATTGCGCACGCAGCATTGTCGAAAGTAACTCAGATTAGGGCACACTCGACGCCTTGCGGCTGCTCATCAAGGGGTTGGAGGCGATAGGGGTGGAGTACCCGCTGGCCTTGAGTGCACTCAACCCATCCCTGGGCCTGCGGATAAGGAAGTTCGCCAAGTTACCAGCCATGGCGCTGGAGCCAGTGACTGGTCCAGCAGACATCATTGATGGGAAACCGTGGGCCCGTGAGACTGAAGATGAGATAGGACAAAACTCACTTCTCGCAACCCGACATCCCCCAGCTCTCACTTACCCATGACGCAACCATGATCTTCCTCAACTGATGTTTCCGCCTGCACAGAGGACACCCCCGAGCTAACGCACCGACAAGCATTTCCAGTCCGCCGAATGGTCTGGCAAGTTCCTTCCCCCCTCCCCCCGATAACCAGCAACTAACCCTCCTGGACTGGGAGAACCCCATTCTGCCAATCTTCAACCTTACCACATACCATCCCAACAAACTCCTCCTCCAAACTTCTACGACGCTTGGATCGCCCGCTCTCTCTCCAGCTCCCTCCTCTTCGACAATCCCCGCATCTTCGGGGACTCATGGGCCCAACTCCCCCACCCCTCTGCCTCGACCATCCCGCGTCGCCAGAGCACTCCAACGCTGGCCTGACAGCACAAGTCTTCTCCTGCTGATACGCGGCGCAGTCGCCACGACCGCGACCCCTTCGCGCCAGCTTCCGCTGGCCGAGGCCGGCGGGGTTGGGGGCTTGTGGCTACCGCGGCGAGCCGCAGGTGCTGTACCAGGATGCGGCACGGGACGGATCGCGGTGGGGTCGATGGTGAATTTGGAGTATGGCGATGAGAAGGGGAGGTTGGGTGAAGAAGGAAACGGGGGGAATGTGAGCGAGTATACCAGCGAGGGGGAGCATGCAGACGGAGTAGGGAGGTTGGGAAGGGGAGGAGAGGATAGTTATATATATATATATATATATAATAGAGGAGAGAGAGAGAGAGAGAGAGAGAGGCCGGGGAGGGTCAAGTGCCTGTCGACCTTTTACGGAGGACTGGTAGTTGCCTTGGAATGAGAGGCTGGTGTTTCAGGGGCGTATCCAGATAGGGAATGGAGACGCGGGGATTGTATTTGTTTTTGACGGGTCACGAAGCGTGGTTTGGCGGTGTGACGGCAACATGGCTAGAATTGACTTCCCAGAAACGAGACTGTTTCTCCAGCATGTCCTCTCCCCTGCTGCTGCTTGAATCCTCTTCTCGTTGCCGCCTGAGAGGGATTGTAAATTTCTTCTCGAATACGAAGATGGGACACGGCAACGGGCATGAGCGTGTCCCAGGGAGACATCAGCCGTTACGCTTCAGGAGGAGTACGGAGTGTTGTGTGACACAGCTATTGATGATCGACGGGTGGTCGCAGCTCGCCATCAGGCCGGACCTGCGTGGGGAAGCCGCAATGCAACTGATCGAATGGCATCCGGTCGTGGCCACGAGATGTAGGGCTTTCGTTCGACAACGGCCGCATCATTTCCAGACTTTGTACGACAGCTCAAAATCGCATAACCCGCTCGGACTGAGTCTTCTTCAGTGGCAGGCATTAACCTCACTCTGAGCAACCAGTACCAACACGTTAGGAACGCGAGACACTGTGCAGAACTGGCATGTCATTGTCTCCGGCGTAATTAGCAACAAGAAGTCAAGGCTTCAAAGCAAACCGGAAATGAGCAAAAGCACAAAAGCCCGAGGGCGCAGCCTCGGCAGAGTATCAAGGTAGAAGAATAAAGCAGCCCGTCGTATATCGCAAAGCGAACAAATACACCCCTCTTCTCCTCCATCCCACACATACACCCCACGACGCAGCTAGTATGCCCAACATCCCCTGCAAACCAAGGCACTCGGAAACACACAACATCCAGCTCTGCACAGAGGTGGAGTTCGGTAAATTAGGTGTATGCCGCTATCTTGTCGTATCTCATGTCTCGTAAAAGCAGTCGCCTCGGGTGCTCAACTGACTTCCCGAGGATTCTGCCGTTATGAGCTTAGAGAAGGGCAACAAGGCCAGCCGCGAGGAAGACCAGCGCGGACGCGGGGCCGACGTTGGCGGCGCCCTCGGGGATCTTGGTGGCGGTCGGCTGCGGCGGCTTAACGGTCGCGATGGAGGTGGTGTTGGAGGGAACGAAGCTCGAGCTGGGGAGGAACGAGGGAGCCGAGGTCGTGGTCTCCTCCTCCTCCTCTTCCTCGGTGGTGGTAGTCGAGGTCGCGGCCTTGGTGGTCGAGGTGCTGGTGGTCGTCGTGGTGGTCGGCGCAGTGGTGCTAGTAGAGGTGCTGGTCGAGGTGGTGCTGGTGCTAGTGCTGGTCGCGGCGGGAGGGGTCTGCGAGACCAGGCCTCCGGTGATACTGTACGGCGGCGCAGGCAGTCAGGTCCATGCCGTGGGGGCAGAGAAAGTCTCGCCCTTGGCGTCGGCTGTGCAGTAGTACCCGGCCTCGCAAGAGCCTGGGAGAGGATCAGCACCGTTATTTGGCCCCACGTCATGCCACATCACTTACTGCCAGACTTGTCAGGGCAGCAGACCTCGCCGGCGGCCGGGTTGAAGCAATGGATCTGGCTGTCCTTGGAAGCGCAGGTCTCGTAGCCAGCACCGCAAGCCTCGGCGCAGGTGTTGCCGGTGCCGCAGGCGGTCTGGTCGGGAATGTAGCCCGGGGTATTGTCCTGGCGGCCGAAGAGCTCCCGGGCCGACATCTTCATGTTCATGGGCTTGTACGGCATCGGCTCGGCGGCCACGTTGGCGGAAAAGGCGAGGGCCGCGACTGCGGCGATGGATCGGACGAGCATTATGATGGCGGTCAGTCAATCGATTGCGCGCGGATTTGAGTTTATTGCAGTAATAGGGCCGTAGGGAAGTCGTCGAGATTGCGGTGCTGCAGCCGTAGGTGTGCGAAACGAATGGATCGAGCGCGAGACTCTGTAAGGAACGACGGTTCTTCGACGAAGAGGAGGATGGAGCTGGCTAGCAGACGCGGGTGAGTGAGAGAAATGAGGGTGGTAAAAACGGGCAGCGGCGATCTGGAGCGGGCGGGCCCCTGGGTTGGGGAGACGACGGGGCCAGGACCTAGACGCCAGTCGCGCCTGGGCGAGGGACATCGCACGCCAAGCGACCGCCTGCAGTCACCCACCACTCGTCGCATCTCCTTAATTTTAGCGTGGCGCTTTGCGTGGCACGGTACCTGCGTCGTGCCTGGCAAACAGGGACGCCAATGACGGCTTCTTTGTGCCCTGCAGAGAACTCAATTCTCAGCGCCCCTCCAATCGCCAGCGTCCAGCTCGCTGGATTTCCTTGTTTTTCTCTGCGCACCATCTTCGACTCTGACGTGGTCCTGCGTTTCTATCGGAAAACTTGACAACGCGCCATCTCCAGATCTTCTTGGGATTAGTCTGCCCAAGCTAGCCCGACGCTATTCGCGGTGAGCTTGCCGTCCATGGCGACGGCAGACGAGTTGTGGCAGCTGTTGGCTACTGGCATGTGGGGATCTGGAAATGAGCCAAGGTTGCCAGCATGAAAAAAAGGCCGGAGATCGACAAAGCCAAAAATGCTCGCATCCGCCGCGCTCTGGGGTCAAGGAGGAAGACTGACAACCAAACATTGCGGCATGGCAAGCGCCGACCGTGAAATTTCCACCCGTCACTTTCCTCGCCGGCCTGGTGTGACACCCGGTGCGAGACACGGCATCGACTGGTTCATAGTTTCGCCCTTCAATTGCTGGCTTGTTTCACCATCTGGTGGTTTGGTAGTCAGTGCTTACACTCCCGAACGTGGAGATCGATCCCGGAGCCGGCCGGGCATGGCAACTCTCATTTCGCATGGCGCTGGGTCCGGAGCCTTTGCAAACTGCCCGTGAGGGTCCCGGTTGAACTCGGTAAGCCCAGTTCGGCAACCTCCATCCGCTACAGACCAATACTTGTGAACGACGAGCCCACAGAAGTGCTATGGCATGCAGGGGGGATCCTCGTGTTATCGGCCAATACTCTATCCTCTGATAACTAATGTCCCCCTGGTTTACATAGTGAAGGTTCTTGACATGCACCTGGCCCCTTGCCCTGTTCGAGAAAATCGTCTCTTCTGGATGAACAGCTCATAGAAGAACAACCTGGTTGCCCATGTCATCCACTCCCTATGTGGTTCGCAGGACACAGCATGGACAGGTTGTTTTCCCCTCTTCCGCTTCTTCCCATGCCCATTATCTGTCCGGGCTGTCAGCCGAGAAGCAGGCACCGTAGCCAGAGGCTCGGGGCTTTGGGCGCTTGAATGGTCGTGGCCCTGTCCTTGACGGACAGCACGTCAGCAAGCGCTGCCGCGCGGACCGTCCGCTTCTTCTCCTTTTGCCGCTTTCGGTGGGCACGATTCTTATGATCTTGGCCTGGTCGGTGGAAAGTGAGTTGTGCTGAGGTTTGGACAGATAAGAAACTGGGAACTGGACGCTCAGCATGAGAGCATACCGAAAGAGCAGGGCCACCGGAGATGGCGCGTTCGAACGCTTCCACCGCCACCAACGCAGTGTTGGACGGAACCCCTTTGCCAAAGAGGGCAAAGACAGGTCTATCGAGTCCTGGCGTCGTTTTCTCTTCGCTTTGTTGGATTGTCATGTCACCGTTCAGGAGGGCCTTTCTAAATGCCTCTGCCGCCGCTTCCGCTACTTCAGGATGGACCTTCCCAGCAAAGAGGACGGTGGCGGTTTCTGGCGCGAAGGAGGTTTGGTCCTCCGGCTGAAGGTCCGTAGTGGCCCACGTCAAGCCTGCTCCTTGTTTGCCATCCAGGTTCTCGCCAAAACTCCTGGCGCTGAACCCCGGCTGCTTGAGGAGGTTAGGCTTAGGAGCAGCACGTGCACAGCTGCCACCATGATGCCGATACCGTGTTAGGCTGTCCTTTAAGAGGAGGTGGAAGCTGTGGGGCGAACTTGAGCTGGATATTGAAGCGGGCGGGATGTCTGCAGTGGTGGCAGGCCCGGTCCAAACTGCGGAGCCATCGGATGGTTCGTCTCGCAGTATGCCGCAAACTCGATGAACAGCAGATCACGGCGCCAACAAGGAAGGTATTGCTTCTGCCCACTTCGTCACCGCGACCTGGCGGTAGCCGTGCAGGCGCCGCCGTGCGCAGGAGCACTCACTCGATCACAGCATGGCTTACCACGCCCTCAAGTCCACGTACGCTTCCTCCGATGTCTCATTCTCAGGGACACTCCAGTCTCGGGACTTTTGGTCTGAACAACTCTGAACCACACCACCAAGCCGTGTCAGATCACCGCGTCCTCGGTTCCACATCGTCAGTTATGCCTTAGTTGGAGAGCATAGCCGTTGCCAAATCCTTGGGTATCAGGGACAGACATCCATCCACCACCGCGAGACTAGCCTCCAGAGGAAAATCACTGTCCGTGACATTGCGAACCTCCTCTACCCAGAGAGCTGACAAGCAGGTCATTGGACATTTCACAACACGGATGATGCCTTTAGTACCAAGGATCGATTGTCTTATGCCCTAGTTCAAAGGGAGAGACCTAGGATGCATGCTCGATGGGTGTTTGTTAGGCAAATTGGCGAGTCATGAGCACATCCACAAGCGGGTTTAGCTCAGTTGGGAGAGCGTCAGACTGAAGTCAAACTTCGGGAAGTCAATCTGAAGGTCGTGTGTTCGATCCACACAAACCGCAAAGCATATTTTTTTTTTTGGCTATTTTAAATCGGGGTCGTAAGGGGTGGTGAGACGTGCTGTTGTGGTTGCGGGTTAGAAATTCGCCCGTTTTTGGGGGATGGGTTAGAGGTTGATAACAAATCTACCCATCTCTGCTGAAGGTGGGATCATGGCATTACAGGCCGGGCAAATACCGGAGCGGGCCCTGGACGTTCACACTCTTTCCTGGTGAGTATTCCAATACTCTCTGATGCTGGCTTACAAAGCTGTAATCAGCCTCCTGTCAAAGGGTGATATGCAATACCTAAGCCCTGAGCAGGTTGTCACTGTCCATTCCAGGCACCGTGAGTCGTAACGAAGTCAGAGAAGCGTGCCAGGAACGCGCTCGGCAAGACAGAGTCTGGCAGATTGGACATCTTCATCTGCCTCGCCGGGATTATCGAGGAATATGCCCTTCCGGCTGATACGACACATAAACGGATCTAGAGGGCTCTCTTTCTCGAGCTTGTTTTCCTTGAAGGGAGATGGGTCAGGTCTAGAAGCTGAGATATCTGGCATTTGTGCAATGCGTGACAGTCTGATGCAGAGGTGAAGACTCGGAGACGCGCAATCCACAGAGCAGAGGAAACAGACCACTTGGTTTCCTTGGGATCCGTATGGGCTCGTCCTCGAACCGACGGGTTCCTTGTTGCGGTTCTTGCTCATAAGACACGGGGGTATCTGCTGACGGTTTAGCATAGAGCAGAACACCTCAGGATGGTTAGGACAGATCGATTTTTCACCATAAACCGTGCTGTGAGTCTGTTGCTGCTATCAGGTGCCTTCCTGCATTGTTCACAACTCTGAGCCATGCTGAAGCGAGCTTCGTCAGGGGACTCCTTACCGATGCTTCGCCTTGTTTCCGTCATTCGGTTCAACAGCTTGGTCTTGAGATGCAGACAAGAACGCCCGTCCGTGCAGCCAGCATCTGAGCATGCTTGTATATACCACCAGATTTATATAAACCTTCTGTGCAAGGCCTGCTAAAATCTACCAAATTCCAGGTCCTCGCCCGATACCCCGCTGGCCATCTACCGCTCACTCGGATGACACCTGGACAATCGCCGCAAGAACCTGTCTCGACTCGGCATGTGCCATACAATGACAGAACCCCCGGCACGGTTATCCGTCCACCCATCGTCTCTCCTTCTGTTCCTGTTCCAGCCGCGCTGTGCCGCCCCGCAGCATCATCCGATCCGATCCGATCAGATCAGATCGGCCACAGCCGGAGGGATGCCCCACGGCGAACGCAAGAATCACGTTAAGCTTCGCGCTACGGCTTTGGCCCACCGCCAAACTCGGGCCACAATCAGCGCCGTTGGAGGACCGGATGGCAACCTCCACAATCAGCTGTGGGCTTCGTTCTCGGTAGATGGAAGGATGGCCCCATCCATCGGTCGATCTCGTCGCCTACACGCGGGGTGAATCGTCCGACGTGCTGGAGAGGCCAAGAGGAGAGGTTGCATTTCGCGGCTGGCGACGGATATGATTGTGGGTAGGTTTTTCCTTGTTGTTGTTGCTGATGTTGTTGTTTCCTCCCCCACTTATTTGCGCTGCTGAGTTTGCCTGGATCTGGCATGGTACAGTTGGATGTGTGCCTAGACAGCGAATGCTACCTTGGATTCAAGGGGCGTCTGCGAAGGGGGGTTGTCTCAGGTACGCATTGTACATGGCGGTACTATACTACTCTGTCGGCGGGATGCATACGAGGAATGTAACGGGCGGGCAAGCCGATCCCAAGGCCGAGGTTGATCAAGGCGTGCGTCTGCAGGATGACAGAAGAGGTTCGACTTCAGCTCGAGGGTGGTGGCCGGGGAAGCGAAGGTGCATAGCCGCTGCACAGCATCTATGCAAGCAAACCGTTGGGTCGAGATGTCTCAATGTCGGCCACATTGATATGCGGAGGCATATGTGCGATTTAAGGGGCGGATTGGGGAAGGTTGTCTTCCGCAGAGCATGGATTCATGAGACGAACCATGATTTTCAGCGCGACGGGTCGGTTGACGAAGTGGAAGGTGAGCCATAGGCAGGTGTCGTCGGCGAGCTGGCGATCCCGTCCCGAACAGCTTAAACCGGTGGCATGGGTCCCGATTCAGACCCAGAGAACGTCGATGCCGCAATGATGGCACAAGATAACACATGTCCCACGGATGATCGCGTTGCGGCATTCCCTGACAGGCTGAATCCGCTAGGCTCTCACCGGCTGCAGCTCCCCCTTCCTTTTCCCCTGCCCGCCTCCGCACATCAACCTGGATCTCCGGGATCGCAGCCGGGGCCGTGACGGATCCTTTCCGCAACCTCATCTAAAACTTCCGATTGATTGCCATTGCATCCGTTCGGGTCGGGAGCTAGGCCTAACCCCATGAAGGTGGGCAGCGATCATGATATTATCACGGCGAGCTTCTGGAACGTCAGTCTGCCGTACTACCGATCTGTTACTAACAGAACCCCATGGAATAACGGTGCGCTTGGATTGCCACACCGGGCCTACATGTAAAATCAGTCCATCCTGTGCGAGAATGACGATATGCCAACACTGGCTTGTAACATCCACCGGAACCATCGAGCCTGGTCTTGATACTCCAGCGCCATGGCATTGTGGAAGGGTGAATGCATCCCGGAGAAAGGCATCGAGGTCATGACCCTGAAGCCAGATCATTGGCCATGTCGGTCCGTTTCGTGCGGCCGAACAGCTGCCGAGTGTTCGAAGCCGATCAACACCGCATATCCGACGTGCGAGCATCGGCAAATCCACGGACGGTGGATAGGAAATTCCGCCGACTATAGCGGGGTTCGGTGGCGTTGCAGCAGACATAGACGAGGCTCGTGAAGCTCAACAGTCCTTCAGGGGTCGATCTGCGGTCTGGCCTCGAAACGGGCTCCGCATCATTTTTTGCCACTTGATCGTCAGTATCAACTAGCTGCTCTTCGTCTTCAGCCTCCTCGTCGCTCTCGGGCTGCCGGGTAAGCAAGAGGTCTTCGCTTCCCTGCCATTGAGACGGCATTGGCGGTAGCTCGTCGTCGTCCGCCCAGCCGTAATCCTCGTCGTCGCTGTCAGCGATCTCGAAGTCGGTATCCCCAAGCTTCCTTTTTTGTGCCGGGGTAGATGTGGGCGCCTTGGAGTGCTGAGTGTTGTCGTAGTCCACCGCCACCAAACCGCGCTAAAGTTGTCAGCAAGTGAAGACGTCAAGGACCCAGCACACCGACCTCTTCCACCCTAAAGGCGCAGACATGGTCGATCAAGGCGGCCATATTCTTTCCATGTTCCTTCTGAATCCCACAAAGCGTAACCCATGAGTTTGAGCGCCTTCCTGCAACCAGTCCCGAACAAGACCAGCCTTGTCGACATCCCCTGTTCCCAGACACCTGCGTTGATAGCCGGGATCAAAGTCGCGCCACGTTCGGCCTGCATCTTTGTGGCACATTCCGTGAGAACAACAACGGCAAGGTCACGCGTCGCCGCCAGCTTCTGGAGGCTGCTGGCGATGTATTGGAGCACCTGGAGTCTCCTTGCTGAAGGCGAAGGTCCTTCATTTCCACGTTAGTCTCAGCCGTGATGATCCGAGCAAGCCTGCAGTATACCTTTGCCGCCCTTGGCCCCGGCGAAACTCTTAGTCTCGGGTTGCTTCGGGAAGGCGTGGTTGACCAAGGCGGAGAGCGAGTCGACAACCACTAGAGACGTCCCTTCTGGTATGCAGGCCGGGGTCGGCCTACACAACAAGGCAATCAGGTGTGGAAGACTGGGGCATGTGTAGTGGGTGAAGCCGTCCAAGCGGCCGAGTCCGCATCCTTGCCCTCGCCGGTGTCTCTTGCAGCAACGGCTCGCAAACGCCCGATGGGCATGCGGTGGAATCCATCTGAACGACCGTAAGCAAACCAGTATGCTAAGGCACGCGCGGGACATGATGGATGGACGGACCTACCCACACAACTCCGCGGCGCTCGCCGAGACAAGCGGAAGCGAGCTGGATCCTGGAGCATGTCAGCCAAGCGCTCTTCTGTCGTTGAGTCAGACCCTGGAACGGACATACCCAAACGCGGTCTTTCCTGCTCCCGGCGGACCCCAAACCTCCGTCACATGGCCCTTCAGGATTCCGCCGCTGGCAACGCCGTCCAGACCGGAGCTAAGCGAGGCATCGAGGCCGCGAGACCGGTCGAGATGACGTTGCCCTCGTCGCCTTCTAGGTCCTGCAATGCCTGCGCTGCCGACACGGTGGGGAGACGGTCTATTGCGATGTGTCAGTTCCAGGCTGTTTACGACTCTTGGTGTGGGATTGGAGGGGAAGAGAAGGGCGGCTGATGGTCACAAATCAATGCGAGCAGACATACGCGTCGATGGTAGGTCAAAACTTGAGACATCATGGCCGTGTATCGCATGGTAGTCCATTACACTCCATTAATTCCCGGCTTAAGAGCCAGGATCCGACGTTTGTTTCTTGGTTTGACGGTGGCAATGCGCTCCGAGGTTCGGCTCTTTGGACGTTATTGGTTGCAGCTGAAAGAGAGATTGTGGATTTGGGCCTTCCAGAAGCAGCAGCTTTGGCCCAATTAAACGGATAAGTTAGTGTTACAGAATTGACAGCAAAACAAAGCAACAGAACAATGCGAAGGGGTCGGAGCCGAGAGAAACACAATCACACAGGCAATCCACCAAATGCCGAAACAGTCCTGCATTAGAGGGCAGCGGCAAAAGAAAAAATTTGCGGTTTGTGTGGATCGAACACACGACCTTCAGATTGACTTCCCGAAGTTTGACTTCAGTCTGACGCTCTCCCAACTGAGCTAAACCCGCTTGTTGAATACTTGGTATGCCATGCGGAACTCATATGATTGCAACTGACTACTCAGCGTTTGCTGTCACATGCATTCTCAACACCACCACGAGCGCAGAGCTTGCGTGTGCTGGCAGCTCCAGCCCGAATGAAGATGTCATAATCACATTCCCTTCGGAAGGTCTCCGTCGTGAGATGATCAGGTTCTCGCGCAATGCGGCTTCTGCCGTCCACGCTGTGTCATCCAACGCCGTGATGCGCACCTCCATCGCTTCAGACCAGCGGTCAAGGAGATTGCATTCCTCGAGAGCGCCCCGTGAATCTCGTGATCTGCAACTTCATCTGCCGGCAGCCCTTCATCGCCAATGCCTCGCCTCGCGAGCTTTGGGATCACCGCCCCCGCGTCCACCCCGGTGCCACACCTTATCAGACATCACGCTACCCCGTCATGTAAAATACTCCCCCGCAGAACCCTCAGCACGACAAAACGGCAGGTTCAACGCCCATCACATGTCAGGTCGTGCCCTCCCAATGCCCAGAAAGGGGCATGAGATGGCCAGATTGCCAGCATCGTCGAATCTCCAGGCATGCCGCGTAACATGCCCGGCCCCGGGGATCGACAGCACCCCTTGCTTGCCGAGGGCAGATTTGCTCCGGCTTAAGGGTCGTTCGACTGTGGGAGAATGTTGGGCTCTCTGGAGCCGTTGGGCACTCCAGAGGCCAGCGTCAGGCCAGACCCAGCTTGTGCATGTTTCGTCCGGAAAACATAATAAAGCCGAAAAAGAAGAAAAAGAAAAAAAAAAACAGGATGTTTCGGCCCCTTTCCTGCAAGGGCCCATCCTCGTCTGATCTCGGCACCGCGGTCTTGGCATCTGGTGAACAGCCCCTCGGGCCATGGCGAGGCGAGGCTTTCAACAGCCGGACCGACATCACGGGGCTGCACGGAGATTACCCCATCTCGGAGAATTGGCGAAAAAGGAGGATCTCTTTCGCAGTTTTGCCCATGGTCATTTTCTTTTGCCCTGTTCATCCACTCCACATTCCGATTTCTCCCATGTGATCGCAGGGCAGCTGCTGGTTCGTCCGCATCGGCATGTCCGCATCGGCATCCAGGTACGGAAAAGTCTGGGGAGTGCTGATCAGATGGTGTGCGGGGCGTTCTCGACCACCGTCCGTCCGACCACGGTTTTTGCTGTCCCTGACCTTCCCCGAACTCCGGCGCCGCCCAGACTGACCAGGCTGTCCCAAGAAGCGAGCCTGTCAGAGAATTTTCCGAAGCACCTTCTGAGAATGACGTCCCAAGGGCAGGTTCCTCGGAGATTCTCGGCTTCGCCCCCAGCACGGGCTGCTCCCCTCTCAGGCCAGCCATCTTCCCGCAGTGCGGGTTGGCGGCAAATGGGGAGGGGCCCTCAGACAAAGGTTTGGCCGCCAGTGCAGTGGTGCGATTTGCTTTTTTTCCTCCCCTCCTCCTCGAGCAAAATGTAATTGGCGGGCCCCACAGGTCTGGGCAAACTCCCCCTTGCTGCCACTCGTCGAGAACCGAGCTGATGAGGCGCACGGGGCGGAACTAAAGGGAAATCGCGGTGGGGAGCTGCCGGCTAATTGCGAATTTGGCGCGGGCGATCGATCTCCGTGCATGCTAGCCGCGCCCAGTCATTTCAGGACTCGCCTCGCTGGTTGTTGAGACGTGGCTGAAAGAATGTTTTGTGTCGAGCTGAACAGCTCCCATTTGTCGCTGGAGTCACGCAGAATTAAGCGACACGTATACGGTCCCCTCTCTTTGTTGCCTCGTCCCTCTCCTGGAGGATCCTCGGTGCTTCTGTGGACCACGGCACTTGCCGTTCTTTCGTACTGCTACCAGGAATGACTCGTGCGGATCATTGGTCATCAGGCTTGGTGGCCTGGCGCTTCTGGTGAAAATTTTGGAGCGCGCCAAGCTGTGCCAACAACTTACTGTGTTCAACTTGTGCTGCGTCGGTCTCTTCATCCGAAAATTTTTCTTGGCTCCCCACGTGTTGGCAACGATTGCTTAAGACGACCCCGGGAATCTGGACAGAGCCATCGTTATCTGTGAATTGAGCATGGGCGAAAGGACCAGACCAGTTTTTTACTCAGCCGGGCCAGCGGCGAGCAGAGCGCATAGGCGAGCGTTGGCTGTACGGCCCGGTTGGTTCTGGCGTCTCGTCTGCATCCGTGGAGAAGAAAAAGACTGAGGAGAGAGCCAGCGCTGTGCACCTTGCTGGCCAAAAGAATCGCCATTGCAAATCGTGAGATGCATGCAGCTTCCCGTCCGGGTTAGTTGTCGGGACCATGCGGCCTCTCACAATCCCGTTTTTGAGACAATGGGGACAAGCCGACCGATGCTGGCACTGCCGATATCTGGTCGAGATTGAAACCGAGCCGAGACGCGCTTCCCTTTGGCCGCCTCCTGGTTTGCAGGAGTAGTTGACCAGGCGTGATGCATCTGCAGGCGCTGATACGGCGGCGATAAAAGCCCTGTGCGGAGAGTGCAACCCCTCACCCCCACGCAGCCTCGGAATTGTGGGCCAAGCAGCAAAGGGAAGGTCGCTGTGTCGCAATGTCACGCCAGACGTTCGCATCGCGGAAACAGACCTCCTGAAGCAACCCCTGGAGAGCTTGACGCGTCCTCGGTACGCTTCATCCAGCGCCGGTGCTGTCGGCAAGGGCCTGGTGGGCATTTCCTCCAGCACGGCGATGGATGTGCGCGCTGATCTCTGGGTTGAGAAAGGCCGAGATCATTTCGGGTACCTTCTGTACCCCAGATTTTCGTCGGCAACCAGAAGTTGGGGTGACGTGAGACTTGCCAGGGGCTCCCCAAAACCATCCTCGGCCGAAGCTGCGGAGAGCATCATGGCCCCCGTCGCCGTTGTTGCGCCGCAAACGGCCCACGTCGACTTTGTGCTCTCCGAAACGGTCGATTTCTGACAGACACCGAGTCGCAACGCTCTGGTCGATGATGTCTGCCGCGCCAGGCTCGGACGGGACTGGGAGCGGGCTAGCCTGTTCGATATGGCTCCCCACACTCCACAGATTGCGTCGTCGATTCTTATCTGTTCGCGCCACGCCCGAGATTGTTGGAGACACGTCCCGTGCCGCCCTGAAGATGGGAAAGAAGGAACCAAAAGGCTATCTGTCGTTCTCCAGATCCGATCCGAGCCCCGATCCTCGTCCTCATCCAGAGTTGCTATCGGTTTCGCGTGACCGGACGAGACCACGACGCCTGTGATCGATGAGGGTGGATTCGACCAAGGAAAAACCCCGGAAATCGGCCGTAGCCCACGGTCTGGCGGACAGCTCCCGGTCACCGCGGCTTGTGTCGACTTGGAAGCCCGGGATCGCCCCGTACGTGCAATACATCCCCAGATGTGCAACGTTCGAGCCGTCCTAGCGTGTAATCCCCGGATTCCTCGGTCGCCACCGTTTTATCGCATTGGCTGCTCGGTGCCACGGCTGTGTTCGGAATGGGCATCGTTATCGTTCCCATCTGGGCAGAGGCTGAGACGGTCGTTCAGCTCTTCCTGAGCACACCGAAGACATAAGGGGAACTGTGCCCAACCAGATGTGCCGGTGCATCAGCCACCTCCCACACCGCCCCAGAGTGCGTGTGCTTCTCTGGGGGAGTCCCCTAGGATCTTCCGCGGCTTGAGGACCAGGCTTGCACGGTCATCAATGGAATTGAAGACGAACCTCAGCTTTTTTGAGACGAGAATGGCATGTGGTCACAGAATCCCGGCTCGCCAAAGCACGGTGTTGGCGGTGACATGGATTTGTGCCCGGCGCCCGAGACTGCATGTACGATTTGTGTGCTGTCATTGCGTGAGAAGCCTCTCGGCCGCGAGGAAAACTACACGGCAAGGGCGCTTGAGAGTAAACGTGCTGAACACCAAACCCATCGCCTCAGACACTACTCGCACACTGGCCATGTCGAACAGACGGTGATGCCTCATCAGCCCGAGACCCTCTGTGCCCATGTCCTACGTCTTGGGCCTGAGGGTGGCCTGTGAGGCTTTCCGATGCCGCCCCACGCTTGACTCTTTTTTCGGATTTCCTCGTTCCAGTGCCCGCTCTGTGCCCGCTCTGTGCCCGCTCTGTGCCCGGTTTCCACCCGACGCCCCAGGACTCTGGTCAATTTCCAATGAAGCACTCGACCCGCTTGATTCCTGAGCAGTCGCACACGGGCAAATACCATGGTTGAGGTGGTCGCTGCAGGCCACAGAATCGAGATGTTGAAGGGGGATGGGGGATGGGGGATGGGGAGGTAACTACTTCGTAACTGGACTGTGTATATTGGCCTGGGGTAAGGTACAGTACCTTTGGGCTAGGTACCGCGGGCGACAGGCTTTTTTTCTTTTTCCCCGAGATTTCCCCTGGCATTCAGGCGCTGCTCCCTGTCTCCTCGAAGAGTCTGAGTCGCTCTTCCCGAAACGCACCCCACCCCCTGCTGGTTCCACACCACATGCCACATACACACCCCCACACTGCCCAAGGCCCGCACTCGCGCCATTTAAAACCCGGTGCCGCTTCCCCCAAACAGGACCACCCAGTTTCTGTTGCTTCCCCATGCTGCGTTAACTCAACTTCTCCAACACCCCACACAACCACCACGACTACGCCCCAGAACCCCAGACTCCGGGTTTTGAGATCAGCATAGGCCACAAGTCCCCAACACACATTCGGCTTCTTCGAAACCTTCCACCAAGAGCGAGGTGTCGACCTGCTCCAGAGCAAACAGAACCCACCCACCCATTGGCGTTGGAAATTTCCTCCCCTGCTGCATACAACCTGTGCAGCTCAGTTGGAAGAGTTCGTGGACGGATCAGGGCAGGAAAGAGAGTTGGACTCCATCTGGAGGGCGATCACATGCAACGGGCAAAGTCTGCAGTGGACTTCTCCAGCCTGCTGAACCCAGAGGTTACGGCGGAGAGAACCCAGGTCTCGCCGTCACAACAGCAACAGCCGCAGCAACCTGAAGCCGACATGGCTGCCGTTGGTCTCATCCGCCCGAACGGGCCTCTGCCCGCAGGTGCTCAGCCTGCTGAGCAACCCACCGAGCTTCCGCGCCCGTACAAGTGCACCATGTGCGACAAGGCCTTCCACCGCCTGGAGCACCAGACCCGTCACATCCGCACCCACACCGGCGAGAAGCCGCACGCGTGCACCTATCCCGGCTGCAGCAAGCGCTTCTCGCGCTCCGACGAGCTCACCCGGCACTCAAGGATACACAACAACCCGAACTCGAGGAGAGGCAACAAGGGCCACCCGCAGCACGCCGCCATGATCCACAGGATGCAGCCCGAGGTGATGCCCCCGCCGCCGGGCCCAAGATGATCCGCTCGGCGCCTCCCACAGCCCTCTCGTCACCGAACGTGTCGCCTCCCCACTTCAGCTCGTACAACCACCTGCCGCCGCCGCTACCTCAGCAGCCCGTACAGCCCGGTGGTCTCGCCAGCCAAAGCGGGCCGGACATGGCTCTGTTGGCGAGGGCGCCGGCCAGCTCGAACGGGACGTTCCTGGTCCCCACTACCCGCCTTCGAGGCAGCAGCCTTACTACAGCAGTGGCCTCCAGGCGACGGTGAGGAATCAGCTGCCCGGTCTGGGTGCCTACCACATGTCGCGCTCCCACTCGAACGACGACCACGATGACCACTATGGGCACGCCTACCGCCAACCGAAGAGGTCGAGGCCTAACTCGCCCAACTCGACGGCTCCCTCGTCCCCCCTTTTCTCATAACTCGCTGTCCCCGACGCCGACCACACGCCGCTCGCCACGCCGGCTCACTCACCCCGCCTGCGGCCCTACAGCGGCATTGAGCTGCCCCCGTTCCGCAATTTGAGCCTGCACCACACCCCGGCGTTGGCGCCTCTTGAACCTGCTCCGGAGGGCCTGGCCCCGCCTCCTCAACCCGCGCCCAGGAGTCACGGCATCTCTCTGACCGACATCATCAGCCGGCCAGACGGTGCCCAACGGAAACTACCGGTGCCCAAGGTGGCGGTCCACGATCTACTGGGTCCGAGCGACGGGTTCCCGCCAGCGGTAGGAGCTCATCCTCTAACAGCATCGCGGGAGGTGATCTGTACGACAGGTTGTGATTGCGACGAGGAGCGCCAACACAATTTTTTATTTTCGAACTCTCGGAAATCCTGCAGCCTCTGACGACATGACTGATGACGACCCCTGGACAAACAATAGAGGATATATAATCACTTGGGCGTTGGGCGATTTGTTCTTGTCTCCTCTTCTTGAAAGGAACTCGAAGGTGTTTAATACCGGTTCGAAAGCGATGGATCATCGAATTACAAGGTGCGGGCTTTGTTGGATTCAGGACGGATAGACTCACCACTTCTTCTCTTTGGGATGGGATGGGATAGACTTCACTTCTCTGTACTTTCCTCCGCCATGGAGCAACGAAAAAGACATATTTTCCCTTTGTACACCTGTCCTCACTGGGCTTCTCTGGATTGAGATGGCGACAACATTAACACAACAATTCTTTTCTTGTCATGGTTCGGAAAATAGGATTCGATAGACAACGGGGGCGAACAGCAGCGAGGGATAGGATTTCAAAGCATTCTGTTCTGTAATTTTCGATCTTTTGTCTCCATTAGCTTTTCACACTGCTGAGATACAATATTGCTATTCACATCGTTTACCACACTGTTTCCCATACTTCCATGCCCTTGGGTACTCCTGCCACGCTTCTTCAAAGTTCATTGGATAACGGGTCGATAGGCATCTGGCACTTCCACGTTCACTTCCAGGTCTCAGGTCTCTCCACGTTTCACCAGCGTTGTCTTCCTGGGCTGGGCTGCGGGCATACTAGGGAAGGCGGAGTTCTCTTCAGGGTCTCCAACCAAGCGGCGTGCGAGTTTTGGGTTCTGGGCACAAGCGAGGTAGCATGTTGTGCCGTGGTTTTCCTTTCTTTTTTCTTACCTTTGCTGTTTCGGGCTCGCTCGGCTCTCGTCTCTTGTTCCTCTAGTGAATGGTCACCGTCATGTGTTTTCTGGGACGCCCAGGGCTTGGTAAACCTGGGCACAGAGTCTGGGCAAGGCAACGCAACATGCACCACTGTCACTCCGCGGAGCGTGCGGCCTGCAGCTGGAAACGACGGCCGGCGGAGTCACCCTGCGGCGGGGCTTGCGGGGGATGCAACGTTGGGCCGTATGTGGACTTTTATTGCCGGTACGATACGCGCGACAACACGATGTTACGCTTGCGCTCAACCTGAGGGTGGCGGTGATGGTGGGCGCGCGCACAAGCGCAGGCGCAAAGCAGCGAGAGCCGAGAAGGGAAAACTTTTTGGAACCACGCCTGCGGCGCGAGCGATGGCGCGGATGGTGTCAACTTTCGGGGGTTGGGCTTGTTACATAACTCTGTGCGCAGGCAATGGGCGAGCGAAATGACGCCAGCTGTTCACAAGGTTCCTCCTCCCACTCTGGCTTGATATTTCTGTGACAGCTGGAAATCGGCATACCCCTCACCGAAAGGGCGGCTTTTCCTTAAGAGGCCCGATATCCAATGTTGAGAGGAAACGTTTATGGTTGCCTGTTGACTCAGCCCTCCCCCCAACAAGACTGTTGACGAATGCGTAGCAAAGGCAAGGGGCGCTTTGAAAAGCAACCAGAGTGACAACGCAAAATCGGGCAATGGGCCATCACCTTGCGACACCAGTAGTTTAGAAGCCTCGAAAGTGAGCGCGCCTTGGCAGGAGATGGTGGTGGTGTGTGTGGGAGGCAGGCTGTGGAATCACGTCAGCGTTTGAGCCCGTCTGCGCCGTGCAACACACCCCTTTGGGTGTCTGGCCTCTAGCAAAATCTTCCGGTGGGGTGAGCCAACCGAGCCCCTGGTTCGGAACTCGTGGGGGTGGCAGGCTCGCGGAACATCAGGGGAGAGGGAGACGGTGCCGGTGCGCCGCTTGGGAACGCAAGATCGACAATAGCGCCGTTCTCCCTTGCCAAGATCGGCTAAGGTTAGAATTCACAGACATCGACGCAATGACCTGTCCTCAGAGATCCCCAATCTTGGCGGGTGTTTGAGCTGTTCAGGTCTTCGGGGGCCATCAGCCGAGGGTTGCTTCAGGGACAGGCTGCGGGTTGTGTCGTCGGGGTGCGTTGGCACGCCTGATTGTTGGGGGACAAAAGTTGACACGGCGTCCAGCGGTAGCAAGCGGTATTTGCGCTCGCCATCACGCCGCGAGGTAAGGCCGCCGGATCAACCCAGTACAAAGGCAGGCGTCGAGCGAGAGGTGGTGCCAAAGCCATGTCGACGCCGCACGATTCACCTGGAGCCGGAGAGAGGGCCGGCCCTCACCGCAAGTTCGGCCGAGGAGATAGAGCGAAGACACAGCGTCTCGGTGATAGTTTGACAGGCAGGCCGGTGTCTTGGCACCTCGCCATGGTGATGCAATCGGCTTTCTGGACATACCGCAGTATCGCGATCACCCGGGGGCCAGTTAACCGCTGCGGGCCAATGAGTCTTGTCTGGGGTGATGCTGATCGGTGATGAGCTGGGTATCGGCAGGCCCGGCAGCAACCTTCGAGATGAATCGCATATACGAGCCACATCTGTTAGAATGACTTGGCTTGGTTCTCCGTTTGTGACGACCTCGAGCGTCTGCTGGGTACCTCCTGAAGAGTCGATCCACATAAACAGTCGAGATCGTCCGGGCAGTCTCACGCAGCGGGCAACGTGAGGATGATTCCCGACACACGTGATGGCCTGAGATCACCGACCAGTATTTCCCCAGAAATACCCCGGTCTCTCGAGGACCCTTGATGGCGCAATCGGTTTCCCCGCAATCCTCTTCAGCGCCAAGTTTCTGGGGCATCGTTCACGCAACAGCGGCCGGAGAGATCGTTTTCATGCTCACCGAGTGTCCGATGAAGATGCAGGGCTCACCAACGAGACTTGCGTGCCTTCAAGGTTCTCAGGTAGGTGTGGGACTTGGGCACTGGGTCTGAGAGCTGCCCCTGAATCTGGGGCATGTCGAGAGCCAGACGATTGCATCGAAGCGAGGGCCAGACAGGCCCTCTTGCGCAGATCCTCTGCTGAAACAGAATGCAGTTTCCTGAGCAGAACTTTCGGCAGAAAAGATGCCGCAAATGCTTTGGGAAGGTGCCTTGAACTGGCGGTTCTGCAAATCCGACGGCGTCGACTTATCTCCCTACGTCCCTTGAATCCAGATAATGTAAACTTATCAAGAATTCGCTTGACACTATTCTTGGTGGTGGTCAATCAATGATGAGCTTGGAAGGGGTGATAAGGAGGTGAAGCACTGCGATAAGCTCGGGCCTCCCGAGATTGCACCATTCGAGTTTTGCATAACCCCGCTTGTGGAGCCGAGCCCCCACGCCTGCCGGGCCGAAGCTTAATGCAAACCCCGGTCAGGCAGGCGGTCAAGGGTGCTTCCCACACTCAACAGGTTTCCAGGAGCACCTCAGCTCGGAAGGGGATGCGGAAAACACATCACCATCTTGCCTCTCGATGGAAAGACAGTCATGTCGCTCCGGATAAATGGCGCTTTTTTTTTTTTTATTTGGGGGATGCACATGATCGTGCCTAGCTGTTCGAAACTGGACGGGAAGGAAGGGAGATCTTGAGATGGGGGTTTGTAACGCTAAAGGGAGGCACAAAGAGGACGCAACTTCCTTGGTTCCTGTGTTGGACTGCATTGGGTCTTCTCAACGCTTGAGATGAACTTCTTTCAACCTCGGGCTTTTTCCTGGGTGCCGCTTGAAGCTAGCTCCCATCATAACATCAACTATATGCTGCGTGCTTGTTGGGACGAAGCAAGGCCAAGTCCTAGTCCAGCTAGCTAGCAGCCTGGACACGTCTCGGCTGCGAGCCTCTTGAACTACTGGTAAGCTGATTTGGGCAGAAATCACGGTGTCCTCCAACCTGGAACGGGGTTGCTAACGATAACCGTTAGGAAGTGGCCAAGGCATTGGTCCCCAGCTGCTGGTGTTGCTGAAACCCGCCAGTCGTCTTCCTGTACGGCCCATCCGTGTCCGACTAGCGTCACGCATTTATCCTGCCGAGAAGTCTGCGCCGGTGTCATGGTTCTTGAGACGCGACCCGCGGAAGCTCAACCCAGATACCAAACCATCCCTTTGGCATCACACCGTTGCCAAGTGGACTCCAATCATAGCAGTCTGATGAGAAGTCCAGGTATGGAAAAGGTGGTGTCAGTCACTCTCGAAATCCTGCATCGGATGCTCTGCAGTCCCATTTTGCAGGTGCCTGTTACGACGGATCCTCGTTTACACTTTCCGCCAGTTTTCTCGACCACCATTCCAACCACTTGACCCATTTGGACGCCGGGGAATGAGAGAGCTTGGGCCTGTCGGCGAGCTATCTCAACAGAGTATGTGCGGAAGGAGGCGATATCTCGAGTCCACTTCATGATAGACCTTGTCACCCTGAGCGCGCCCCCGGCCTCAGTAACGGTGTTCGGGTTATAATGCAGGCTGCTATCGGCTCCTGCCGATGCTGCGGTCCGAATGCAAGCGTTGGGTGGAGCGGTACCATGATTGCGCAAGCACCACGAGGCGTCCTCCGAGGCAGATGCTTGCAACGTCTTTCGCTTACACGCTGACAATCCGACGGACTCATTGCTGCTCAGTTTCTTAGTCTCCTAGGCCGTGCGAGGTTTGACACAAAGCAGCCCGAGTTGGAAGATGGGACGAACCATGAACAGCGCCATGCGACAGCCTGCTGATCTTCAATCCGTCCCCCTTTTCATGTTCATCCCTTATGAATGTCAGCTCTTTGCTATGGTTGTGACACCGTTCTTTGCTTCTTGACCCTCGCCCCGGGCACAAGATACACGGAAGCCGACAAACCTTGGATCGAACAGGTTTAGTACACTCGAGCTTTTTTTTCCCCGGAGTTGTGAGCGGGTGAGTGAGCAAGCTTCTTCCTAGTCCATTGCCCGTCATCATCATGTCTAGGGTCAACCCGAGACGATCCAGTTTCCGCCTGTCCTCCAACAGTTTTCACCTGCCCTCTTAGGAATCCTGAGGCCGCACTTCGCGTATGCCGGTGCCTCCTCTTGGAATTTCACCGCAGGCTTGGATTCCTTGTTCCTCAGGGCACTCGCGTATAGTCTAGAACCATTCACTCAGGGGAATGAGGCAGGTCATCAACTCTCACGGAGGTGTCCACTCGCGCAAGATGACGGCTGCAACGGGTGAGCGCAGTCACTCTTGCCGCGCTTGTGTCACAGTCGTCATGGCCCTCCACCACGAGCCCATATGGGGGTTCAATTCTATCACACTTGTCTCCGATGCGCCCTCGCAATGAGCCTTCTCGCAGGTCCATATGGACCTTGTTTGGACTAGGTGACTGAGCGAGTGGGACATCGCCTTCCCAAGTCTCTGTAGCAGCAATCGCTTCGACGAGCGCATAGCCGATCTCGAACTGGCCGCCATCCAAGGCGGAGGTGGGCACGAACCACCGCCGAAGAAGCTTTCGGCATTTTCTGCCTACCACCATCGCCGGAAATCATGGTTACGGCTCCTCCGATTTTCAGCTGTCACTGGATATTGACCCCAATATCTGCAAAGAAGCGCGCCGAAGGGGCGGCTGCGGAGGGTGTTTGCCCATTGCTCCAGCAGACGCGCGAGCGTTTTCGGAGGGCCGCCAAGACCAGGGATTCGTCTGCAGTACCGCGTTTATGGCTTGTCTTGGCTATATCTGCCCGCATAGGCAAGGGCGGATGCCGCCCCTTTCAGAATGACCTGCATACACCGGCGTTGTAGTCGGTGAGCGGTTCCTGGGCGGGGACGGATGAAGCCGTACCTTGATGCCCTCATCCGCAATGCTTGGCCCTGTTGCTATAACCTATCAAGCATGTCATGGTGCCTTCTGCAAGGGTTAGAGCGGTCGAAGTATGCAATGGCAATCCGGGTATCCGGAGGCACGACGGGGTTGGTAAGGTCAGTGGAGAGAAAACGACGAGCAGCTGTGGATGGCTCCGGTTCCCTCACATCCCGTGGAATCTCGGGCCGAGAGCGGATGATGTTAGCGGATCTGCGGCAGGCGAAACTTCTCGCTACTTCGGCCAGTCTGCCCGGTCCGCAGAGATATGGTTACGTGAAAGGATCGATTTGCTTCTGACCTCGCTGGGGTGTGAGATAGAGCACGAGTACGCAGTCGCGGATGCGGTTCCGTCTGGGGAAGTGTCTTGTCAATGCTACGGATGGAGTGCGCAGGGGTTGGCAGGCGAAACACCCCGTTCCCAGTCTAATTACCACCTTACCCCTGGCGGCGCGATCCTTCCCTTCTTTCCGTTCCTTGGTGGTACCACGCTCACCCTCCCTCACATCGTATCGCCAGGTCGCTGCATCATAGTTCAGAGGATAGTTGATGGTGGTGTCGGGAGCGGGACCATGACAACGCAGGCTCCGACCGGTGCACCTGGTTAAGGCCCTAGGCTACCGTCTGTGGCAATATTTTTTTGCATGTCTTTCATATTTGTTGCAGTGTATTCATAATATGCTGCCCCAGAATTCCAGTGTTAGAAATTGCTCTGGACCGAAGCGAAGACCGGGGAGGATTGGAGTTCCTCTCCTGCCGGTCCCGGGCCGAATATGTGCTCTCATGTCCTCCCTGGTTTGGAACTGAATACAACTGCCACGACCGAGTGGCGAAGAAGCCTGTGCCAAGGACGGGTCTCTATCTTGTTTCTGGAAAAATGAGCCATGTTGTGGCATGGCGGCTCGCTCAAACGGAGACAGAACATCCCTTGTCTCTTGATTGCCCTACGGCGCGGCCGGGTTACGATCCAGACGCCTGCATAATCGAAACGATCTCTTGTTCGGAACGGATATGCAAGTCAATTTCGAGAACTCTGTATATTTGCTCTCTTTCTAAACAGGGATTGATGTTATCGCTTCCCCTCTTTGTATCACCATTTCCCCTCTGGCGGCCCACTCCCCCCCAACCCGCCAATATCCTCACGCCTATCTCTCCTTGGTAGTCTGTTGTGTTGCAGCTATACTCGCTCAATCCACCCTCTTTCACCCCCCGTTTTGTCTACCTTATCTGGCCTAGGTTAATGACAGCCCAGACATCGACGTTGGCTGGGACCGGTGGCGGGGTGTTGGCGTCCGGTGAAAGGGAGGAGCACACTCCTCTCCATGACATGCGGTCCCGGAATTTGATGTTTAGATTGGAGCAAGGAGAGAGAAAATCCCGTGCTTAGCTGCCCGTTATTGCGCGGTAGGAAGGGAACGTCGGGGGAAGTCACTGTATGGGGAAGTGACTTCCACGATGTCACTGATACTTGTGAGACTTTTGAAACTTCTGGAATATGCACATGGACACAGAGACTGAAACGACAGTACTAGCGGAACACCCACTGTCTCTTGGGTTGAGAGAGATGCAACGATATTCTTGGTTTGGGCTCATTGCATTTATTCTCTGTTGTCATTCTGGATGCTCTTAGCTGCGCCCTGGGAGTACCCTTTGAGCTTGCGCGAGTGGATGAATGGCTATGTTCCTCTCAGAGGTTGAAGTATAGGAAACCTAGGCTGCTGGAATAATCTGCCCAGGCCTTGTTACTCCAGTAAGTAGTAAATGCATCAATTACCCCACTACGGCTTTCTGGCAGCTTTTTGACATGACCCATGAATGGGCTTCTAGGATAACTCCGCAGAAGGGTTAATACTGTGGGTTGAGTTGCAGATCTCGTGCTCTACGTCGTGAATTAACCCCTTCTTCAGTTCCAGTGACTCTCAAGGCTTCAAATAAACTCCACACGTCCATTCATTATCTAAACGGCAAGCCAAACTGCTTTCTACGTGCATGGCTGGTCCAAGAAAAGATACCCTTCTAAAGCACCCTTCAGCATTGAACCTCTTCCCGAGAAGGTGAGCCTAGGCCTCGTATTGAGGAGGATCTGCATCTGGGGTGAATGATGTCGCTCGGAGAAAGGCAAGAACCTCGTAGACAGCCTTGGAAACCTCGATGCCTCTCTTCCAGTCGCTCTCGGACCACAGGCCCTTGAGCATGTTGTCGGATATGACTGTAACAATGAAGCGGACATGGTGGTCCTCGGCGGACCAAGTTGTCTTGTCCGGGTGGTACATCAAGTACTGCGGGCTGCGCGAGTTGAGGGCGTCCTTGGCCTTCTGTGCTGTCTTAGTCTTGTCGAGCTCAGGGCCAGGGGGTTGCGGGCGAGGAAGTCGCGGACGAACTCGTTCCAGGATCCGCGAATGTAGATGCTGTTCAGCCACCTGGGCAGAGCATGTCAGATGGTGCTTTGGAGAGTTTGGGGTGGGTTTGGGGTACGTGCTCATGAAACTGACGGACATCCTTGAAAGGCAACAGCTCGAGGATCAGGCGCTCGTGCTGCGAGGACAGCTGGACAGTGCCAATCACGGGTGGCTGCGCAGGCTGGGGTTGACCCATCCTCACAGGCATGGAGATCGTGTCGTTTTTTGGATCGAAAGTTGAGAGTAACGGTTGGGAGCTTGACTCCTCTCTTGACTCAGAACAGCCCATCAAGGGATCTCCCGAAGACCAAAAACTCCGTCGTAGGGGAAGGGACTCACAACGTAGCGGACAGTGGCCTGGAGAATCATCAGTATTATGCCAGCTCCAGCAAGCAAAATTAGTTCCTTACTTTATGACGGACGGCGGAAATGTGCCTTGGATGCCTCCTTAGCCTCCATTATAAGTGGTGATTGGGCCACAGCCACGATGCGTCGTCATCATAGCGAAGTTAACAGTAAATTGCAAGTAGTTTGAAGCTTCATGCCTTTCCCAAACTGGGCTCCAAGGCTCAATAAACAGGAGATCATAATCCCATGACATTGTCCCGTGCTTAGTCCCATGTTATGCATAAGAGTTGTTTGTCGTGTAAGTGCAAGAGGAGTTGGTGACAGGGACACGAGGGTTGACGATCCGCACTGTGTCTACGAACCGCACAGCAAAAATTACCAGTGTTACCGTGTTCTCAGCACTGTAGCATGGGGAAGCACAGGCCTTCACGAACCCCCACACACTTCGCGATCCATTTGCCAAATCTCAGACGACATTCACGCCTCACTTCCGAGCATCGTCACGTTCAAGACACGCCTTCAATAGGTCGTGATGCTCACATTTCTCTCACTACTCTCCTTTTTTCCTTGATCTGACCTTCATTTCCTGTACTTGGGGGCAGTCGATACCGCCACCGTTCTCGTTTTTCTACTGAGCAGCATCGCTGCGTATTTGGCTTTGTGACCGTCGCAGACGTGTCAATCAGGGGACACCCTTGATTACAGTCTTCTGCTACTATAGTCCTTTCATCCATACAATCAGCCAGTGAGTGTTCTGCATTATCATTCCCATCATTTTGGTGGACGGGAGTCTAGATGAGATGAAGAGCCGATGAGAGGTATCCATGTGAGCCGACACTCTCCCGTCACACTAGTGTTTGTCCCCCACCAGTTGACACCAAGAACATGCGGTCTCAAATTTATCATGGATCATCGGCTGACAGCTTGAGCAGACACTATGTCTGAGGAGTCAGCATCCCGACCGGATGGGGCAGTCGACACCAGCATGCCAGTGAAGCTGCTGTAGTAGAAACCACCAGCCCGGTCGAAGCTCAGCCCTTCTCTTGGCTGTAAGTCATCTCACGGCGAACTTCGGAGGCCGAAGCTCACAAGGGTGCACAGGCAGCCTCACCCGATCTTTGTCATCGCCCTGGTCGGCCCAGAGGAGACGCCTTTTGGTATCCAGAAGGACTTCTTGTGCTCCAAGTCCTCCTACTATAAGAAAGCACTTTGACGAGCAGCCCGACGAGAGCCTCGAGAACATTGTGAGGCTACCGGATACCCCAGTCGAAGTCTTTGCCTACGCACAGAACTTCCTCTACACCGGCCAGGTCTTCCCCAGTCTCGACAACCTCCCCAGCTATGAGGTGCTCATTGGTGTCTGGAAACTGGGCCATGACCTGGGCATAGACGGGCTTTGCGACGCCACGCTCGCGGCGATGGCCGAGTGCCGCCGCGTGACGCAGCACATCCCGGCCACCCCGCTTCTAGTCCAGGTCTGGAAAGACACTCCCGAGGGCTCCTCAATCCGCAAGCTCCTCCTCTCGTGGGCCGCCGAGTATATGAGATCTTCCGAGTCCCGCGCCGAGTTTGCCCGGTCGCTCCCCCAGGAGGTCTTGAGCGAGCTGGTGGTGGCTATGAGCTCGCTGGACAGCCCGCCGCCCACGTTGGATGCTGCCGCTGCCGCGGCTTCTGTGGCTGGTGATCAGCGCCGCTCCGCGCCCAATGCCGAGCTGGACGAGCTTGAGGGGCGCCCGGCCAAGAAGCGCCGCGCGTCGGACGCCGGGCTGAATGGGACTTCCACTGCTGCTGGTCAGGGGCCCAGCCGGAAGCCAGGACCCAAGATGTCTGTGCCAGCTAAGCCGGGGCCGAAACCGGGCAGCAAGCGTCGGTCGAGTGCGGCGGTGGCAGGAGCGCAGCAGTTCTCGGCGAACCAGAAGCTCAATTTCTGCGCGGATCTTCTTGCGAGGATGCTCTCGGGCCCAGGTAAGCACCCCCTCCGCCACTCCGGTCCAACTTGGGATGCTGACGTTTGTTGCTAGGTTTCTGGACTCGTGTCGTAGGCCCCTTCAAAGACCCCGTCGACCCCGAACGCGACGGTGTGCCGGACTACTTCGACGTGGTGAAGAAGCCGATGGACTTGAGCACCATGAAGGCCAAGATGGACCGCCGCGAATACGCTGACGAGAACGAGTTCCTCGCCGACATGAACCAGATCTTCACCAACTGCTACACGTACTGGCGACAGGAGGACCCCATGTGGGCGGCGTGCGAGAAGCTGCAGAAGTCGTTTGAAGACAAGTACGGCCAGATGAATAAGTGGATTGCCAAGATGGAGGGGAATGAAGAGAGTTAGTGGGATGATAGGGTGTTTGGCTTTCTTAGCCCGCGGTCTTGCGGGGAAAGGATTTGTCTTTTCTTCTCTGTTTACAGACACATCGGTCGTCTACGGTTCTCAGCTTCTGCTCGGCCGCTGATAGGGTGCGTACTCATCCGATGGGACGGAGGTTGAGATAGGGGTATGTTCGCTGGCAGGAACCCAGATTGTAACACAATAGCTGTATATTAGTAACCTTTGCGGCGATGGCAAGACCCTCCAGATACTTGCTCCTGTTATAATCGAGCTAATAGGGACAGAGGGCGGCGCATCCCTCCGGGGGACGAAACTGCGAATCACTTTGCCAAACTTTCTCCATGGGAAAGAAGCAGTGTGAAGTCGTGGTGGATTTCAGACCTTTTCCGGTGGCTCAACACTAAACCATTCAGGCCCACTTGACACCAAACAACCTGAACCCTTTGGACTCTCCCTCCTTCGCACGTGAGGCATCGGCATTCTCGAGGTATATCCGCTGGTGGCCCCTGACGTCGACAAAGAAGTACTTGTACTCGTACTCGCCGTGCCCAGCACGCTTGATGAGATGCATGGCAACCCGTCCAGCGCCTTTTGGACCTTGGACCTGTTCGACTATTAGCCATGTATTTTGGCCAGCCGGCCGACACGATATCTTGTCACAACTCACGTTGAACTGTATCATCAAATGTTCATTCCCCTGGCCGTCTTTGGTGATAGTAGAGCTGGACACAGTGTCAGTCTCCATGTCAGGACGGTTGTTCCCAGGAGGCGAACATACGCAATCGGCCTCGCCCTCCTCCACTTGTTATACGTCTCCTCGCCGTATGCCGTGATCTTCTTCCCGTCGCCCAGCAGCTCCAGACACCGCGGGTCTGTCCGGATGCGGTCGACCGCCCGATTGAAGTAGGTCGTCTTACTGTCGGGGGAGAAGACCTCTGAGTAGAGCACGTAGCCAACGCCGCCCTGCCCCATTACCGTGTTAGCGCAACTGCTACATGACATGCTTTTACCCAACATAGAGGGGCTATACCGTCAACACCAGGCCCAGAATGACCATGCCAAAGTTGAAGGTCTGCTGGGCTGCCCGGCCGGTCTTCTCGCCGGCTGAGAGCTCGGACCACGGGACATGGCCGTCGCGTTGAATGGGGTCACGGCGCGGCGGCGTGATTCGGAGCCGGTGGACTGTTGATGTTGCGTAGCATAGCTGCGATGGTTGTAGTGGTTAAGGGAGGGCCAGCGAACGACGAGCTGCTGGAGCGGTGGTGTGGTGTTGCTGGAATGCAATGCGGGACGGAGCCGCAGCCCCGAGACCGTGACTCGATTCATCATGGAGGCTTGTCGGTGCCCATCGCTGGCGGCTTGCTAGGCCGGCGTTGTCGAATGGGCCGGCGGGTGCTGTTGCGCTTTCTTGAAAGGGCCGCAGGAAGGAAAGCTGCGAAGTGGAGCTTCACGAAGCTCCGGCCGGCAATTTCTCGGGGGCGGGGACTGCAAGTCGGCGTGGGGCCAGAGCGGCTAGCCGGATCGGGTTAGGGAGGCGATTTGATGCCACAGGGGTGGGCTGCTGGGCATCGAAAATGTGGCACCTTCTCCTGAAACGGCCGATTTCACAGGCGCAACTTCAACCCGACTTCCTCCCGCCCTCACCCGCGGTCAGAACAGCGCGGCGCATTTTCAGCCCGGACGGCCAGCAGTAGAAAAACATCAGCCGAAATGAGCGGTCTCGCGTCTAAGCAGCAGTCTCTCAAGCTCTTTGAGAAGCTGAAGACGAAGCCGGCGAACAAGGCAGGCAACCCCAACACATGCCACTTGGGCGTGCGACAATGCGAGACCCCATGCTAACCGCGCCCAGGTCTGCTTCGACTGCGGCCAGAAGAACCCTACCTGGACGTCGGTCCCCTTCGGCATCTACCTCTGCCTCGACTGCTCCGCCAACCACCGCAACCTCGGTGTCCACATCTCTTTTGTGCGCTCGACCAACCTTGACCGTACGCCCCGCCCCTGCGCCGAAGCCGGACGGACACCAGCTAACTCTGTCTGAATAGAATGGCAATGGGACCAGCTGCGGATTATGAAGGTCGGCGGCAATGAGTCGGCCACCAAGTTCTTCCAGTCGAACGGCGGCTCGGCCGCACTGAACAGCAAGGACCCCAAGACGAAGTACACGTCGGCCGCCGCGACCAAGTACAAGGAGGAGCTCAAGAAGAGGGCCGCCCGGGATGCCAAGGAGTACGTGCGCCAGCCGCCAGTTTAGCAGTACACATGCGCTAACAATTGCTAGGTACCCCGAGGAGGTTGTCCTCGATGACGTTGGCGAGGGTGCGGAGGGGGCCGATACCCCTGCCGAGGAGGAGGACGATTTCTTCTCGTCGTGGAGCAGACCCGCGTCAAGAAGCTGAGCCCGCCAATCTCACGGACCGCGACGCCCCCTGTCGTCGGGCGCACCCCATCTCCATTCCTGAACACCCAGAATGGCAAGGACGCTGCGCGGGCGCCCTCACCACTCGCCAAGAGCGAGGGCGAGTCGAAGCCCGCCGCCAGCCGCATCACCACGTCCGCCGCGCTGAGGTCAAACACCGCCGGCTCCCGGAAGGCCAACATTCTCGGCGCCAAGAAGGTCACCTCGAAGTTGGGGGCCAAGAAGCTGGGTGGCGACATTGCGATCGACTTTGACGAGGCTGAGAAAAAGGCGAAGGAGGAGGCAGAGCGCATCGAGAAGCTTGGGTACGACCGCAACGCCGAGGACGAAGCGCCCAAGGCCACTGCCAGCAAGTCCGAGTCCAGCGCCGCCATCATCTCGCCCACACCTGTCAGCCCCGCGCGTGGAGGCTACGGCTCGTCACACACACGGGAGAAGTCGGCGGCCGAGGTGGAGCGTCTCGGTATGGGCATTGGCCGGTTGGGCTTTGGGCAGGTTGGCAAGCCTGCCGCCGCGGCGAAGAGCGCTGGCGGTTTCGGCTCGGTCGGGCCGATCAAGGCGCCTGCTGAGGGTAAGCCTCCTCCCCCCCCTTACCATCATGTACGCACCGCTAACTGTTGCAGACGACTCGGACAACTACGCGCGCAAGAAGTTCGGCAACCAAAAGGCCATCTCCTCCGACGAGTTCTTCGGCAAGGGCATGTTCGACGCCGGCGCCCAGGCCGAGGCCAAGTCGCGTCTGCAGGGCTTCGAGGGCGCCCAGGCCATCTCGAGCAACGCCTACTTGGCCGTCCCGAGACCGATGAGGCTGCGGCGGACGACTACGGTGACCTCGAGAGCGCCGCCAAGGATTTTGTCAGGAGGTTCGGCATCACCGCGGCGGACGACCTGGAGAACTTGACGCACCTGCTTGGGGAGGGCGCGGGGAGGCTGCAGGGGGCTATTCAGGCTTATCTGAGGAGTTAAATGACTTGGTTGGCGGGTGGGGAGGGACTGGGTGGTGGCGTGGGACAAGGGCGCACGTCATGGGCACAGGCGCAGCAGCAAGCACGCGTGCATGCTCGGTAATGAGATTGTTTGGGCTCGGTTTGGCCGGCGGCTGGTTTGAGTAATTGTGTTAGAGAGAACAGAGCTATGTCAGGCACTTCTGGGTCGACTGTGCTGTACGTGGCGGTCTGTTTATTTCTTGATCATGGTCCTCCCTTCTTGTCTGACTCCGCCACAAGAGTTTAGATGCTCCATCCGGCATTCTCGAGTAGATGGTCGCTGAGAGAGTACGTTGGTTCCCCTGCATCAGGCACTTGACGCCGCTGTTCTGGCTCCCTTGTCTGAGAGGCTTGGGCCCCGATGAACCGGTGAACCCTCTCTCGACACTCAAATCCGCCATGAATCCGGGGTAAGCGATGCTGAGCATTTCCCTTGCGGCATCTGGCATGCATCAGTCCACCCTGGTTGCCGTGACAGACACCAGGTGCCAAAAGATCTGAAATACAATCCTGCTCAAAGCAGGCGAATGGGTTGACTGACATCTTCCCTCGTGGACGCGCCGAGTGTCTGTTCTTGGGGCTTCAGTACGACCTGCGGCTTGGGCAATGCCGGTGAGCCGCGTGGACGGCGGGTCCAGGAGAGGTGGAATGGAGGATATCGTGACGAGGATGATGTACTGTAAGAAGATGCTGTTGATACACCGCCTAATCCATTTCCCGAGCCTGCGATATGCCTTGCAGAAACTGGAAGATAGAGGACCGTGGAAGCATGGACTCGTAACGTGTCAGTCCAGGTGTTGCATCGTTGAGACTCAGACGAAAGCCGATCTAGCTCGCTTGGTTCCGACCTAGTACTGCGGCAACTTCGGCTCTCCTGTCCCATAAGACGTCTCACATGACACCTCCATTCTTGTCCCCGTAACCCTCCAGCCAGGAGCAACAGAGTAGCAGCAGCTAGGCCACTCAAAGAGGGCAACGGCTCCGCGCTTTCCTTGAGACACAAGAACTCACCCCGACTGGAAGCAAGGGAGGCAATAGGTGCAGCGCAAAGACCTGTGTTCAAGCCGCGGCGCTGGTCCGCATCGCGTTCTGCACCTCGTCTTCGTCTTGTTCTCAGTACGTTGTACTCGACGGAAATATGCTTTCAGGTGCATGAAACGCCGTCAGCTCCTCATCCTCCTTGCCCTTACCCACGCTAATAACCGCTGGTGCCAAACCCGACACTCTCCTTAGCCCCGTTCAGACTGGGCGATCCAGGAGTTCAGGTGCATCATCAACAAATGCACCCCTTGGCACGGATGGGGTTCCCCGTTGGAGTCTCCTAAGCCAAACTCTCAGTCATGAATCTGCAAGGAGATGGAGTGTCTCATCGCTAGCGGTGCAATAAGACCAGTGTCCAGCGAGCTAGGAGTAGACGGTTTGCCGGCTCGTCTCAGACCTCCAGAGGGCTTCCACATTTGAACCCAACCACCCATCCACGTCACGAAGCATATACCGAAATTGCAGGACCAACTCCCATCATCGGTAAGCCTGCCTCTCACAAAAATTAAGTTTACCATCGCCGTTTCCTAGCCGCAACATGAACCCCAACCAATCCGCTATTCACAGCCGGTAATAGATAGGGCTGAACGCCCACCCACCGACCATCAACCAACCGCTGCTGGGCCACCCCCTTCACGCCCAGGCATACAAGTGCAGCTCCAAACGAAAGAGGAGGAGTCATAAAGCGGTCAGTCCCGCGCCTTCCCGCCCCTCCCAACCACGCGCAGTCAGCCATGGTTGCCGAGCCTAACATCGCCGCGACCGATGTCTTGTCCCGGGGGGGGGGGGGGGAAAGAGTGACCAGTCACTTTTTGCTTTCCAACCAGCCGAGCATATTTGATAACGCCACCACACACAAGCAAGGGATCTGGTTGGGGCCTCTCCTACGCACCCCTCCTTGCTCCACAGGGGGATAAGTAGGAATCAAGCCAGCCGCGGGAAGCGCTTGACGCGCGCAGATCTAATGGATGATGATTGTTGCTTGGGGCAAGGCAAACCCGCAAGGCTGCTTTCTCGCTTGGCATGTGGGGTGTGTGAAAGGAGGCGTCACTCTCTGGAAAATGGGGAGAGGACGGTTGACGAAGGTCGTGTCGCCTGGCAGCCAGTGCTGAGACGGCAATGGTTGACGTAGTAATTAACTAACGCCCGCCACGGTGTCTTTCCAACATCTCACCTGTGAAACCACACTACGGGATCGAAACGAGGGCTGTCGTGGGGCCGATCCGAAGGGGGTTACGACGAGCGAGTGTACGACCAAGTCGAAACGGAAGAGGAGGGAAGAGGAGAGCAGGTGGATGGTTGCATGCGGTGGCTGTGATTTCTTGAGAGCAATAGTCGATTTCATTCATTCTTAGCTGCAAGAACAAAGCAAAGACGAGGATCGAGGGCGTCTTGATCAGCCGCGACGTCGTTTCCCGAAAGCACGCTGCATCCGGCGGAGCGCGGTCAGGCGGGTAGCGGCAGGAGACCGGTGTAGCACACCAAGACGTATCGACGGGAGTTTGGGTGAGACAGTGCGCGAGGTACTCTGCTCGGCAGCGACACAAATTGCTCGCATGCACTCGCGCACGACGTCAGCGGTTACAGCCGGTGGCTGTCGGACGCGTCAGTGTCAGCTTTGGATTGTGATCGCCTTCTAGAATATCTCTGGTGCTGCAGGGTGAGTCGACCAACCACATTTCCGTTGGTTTGCTGACGATGAGTGACCCAGAAAAGCGCACTGTTGGAGATTAATGAGCTGACAATGGGACCGATACGCGGGTCACAAGGCCTTGTTTTCGGCCGGATTTTTTTCAAGCAATCACTGCTATTGAACTGCAGGTATCCGTTCGGAGCGGCCCAGGCCATTAGCAGCTCCGACGTCGCCGACTCCGTACAGGACGACGACCGGCGGCTTTGTTTCCCCTGCTCCTGCCGAGCGACGGCTCCGGCACTCTCGTTCAGGCTCGAACCTGGACTAAGTTAGCGTGTTGCGGATCCGGGAAGGTTGTGCGACAGCGGGACGAGGTCGCCGGCGCCTTGGCGGCGATGAGCAAGTGACCCCCTGTGGGTTGATGACCGTCTAGCAACGGGGCTGGGTGGAGGGAAGGCAAGGGTGGCGATGATCACCGTCTCGTTAGACTGTTTTAGTCCCGAAACCTTATTTGGACAACAAACGGGACGGCGTCGGAAGTTCAGCGAGCTTGTTGAATGTACCCCACGATCAGAATCCGAATGCGCCTCCCGCAATACTTTGCTCGCAGCAGGGCACTTGCCGCCGGCGGTGGCGGAGGGATCGGGACCGGAGATTGCGCGTTCCAAGGTGGCTTTCGCATGATTTTTGCTTCGTTGCCCGGCGTCGGCGAGTTTCGGGATCAGTGGTGGCAAGATGTTGGCCAGAGGAAGCCAACGGACATTCTCGAGCTGCCACGAACAACGACGTTTGCTGCTGTTGTGTCCCCAGATGGTGTATTTGCGGGGTTGCTGAAGCCGTTCTACCGGTCTCTCGGGACTGACTGGGGCCCACGCACAGCGGGTGGCGTGCCGCTGTGTCTGACGAACATCGTCGGCGCAGGTGGAAGCGGCAGCAACCGATCGAGCAGGGCGCATCGACACCCGCGGCAGCGGTTGGCTTGCGCCGCCGAACCAGGTCGTCGCGGGGCGGTACCTGTGGTCGAGTCTCAGCCGTCTATCGCCAAACACCTGGTCTGCCGCCACCTGTGCCGCCAGTCCTCTCCATCATTCGCCGGGTTCCTTCCAAGCCTCGACGCCCACCATCGCTGCCTGGCGGTGGTCATCGAGGCGGTGCGGCGTCAATCAAGCAGGCGCGCAAGTTTCTGCTGCGGTCTTGCCATCATCCTGGCTCCTGCAAATTATGCGTCCCGCATCCCTAGCCCGGGTCCTCGGCAGATGGGGCCGGTAGGGTACCACAACATCCACGACGACATCACGTCAGATACGCGTTTCCATCGCCGGCAGCATTGCAGGCCGGTGAAGGGAAAACTGCACCGAAAGGCAAGGGGTTGCGAAGAACCCAAAGCCGATTTGGAAATGTGTGGCAGAAATGCTGACATCCATTCAGGGGTTCTCCACAAGACTTCGCGGTCGCTCCACCTCCTTCCGCGATGTTGATTGACGTGGGTTTCCATCGATGCTGTTGGCGGGGGCGAATAGATTGCTTCGCTGCAGCTTACCCTCCTCGAGAAGGAACATGTGCATGCCGCTCGAGGTGGAACCGAGTCAGCATGGTACCTGCCAGGAACGTCGGTGTGCGCTCCTTCCAGTCTCTCTGCGTTTTGACGGGGCGCCCAAGTCCGAATTGCTCGCTGCGGTATGCCGTAATGACACGTAAGGTAATCACACGTCAGCAAGAAAGAAAACCAAGCCTCGCGCAGGCCTGGCATCACAGCGCCCGTCTCCAGCGTGGTGTGGCTGTTCCTTTATCAACTTCAGTCCGAGTTGTGACGGTTGGTAGGGCTGAGGACTCCGATGCGGTGACACGAACGCCATGACAACTCGGCAGCTACCGCGGAACTTACCACCAACAGGGCACCAAACACGGGGGTTGTGGAAGGATGGGAGCGATAGGGGTACTGAACTGGTACCCACGGTACCCAAGAGCCTACAGGCGGCCCTTGACCACCAGAACGGATCATATTTCACCTGGCTGTGCCTTCCCTTGCCTCCTCGAGAACTGTGCATGGCACCCGCCTGGGACCAGTGAATGTCAACATGACACGGAAAAGTAGCCCGAAACAGCTCCCTCAGCCGTTCAGTTTACACGTAGAAGTACTGGCAAGGAGGTGGTGGTCTGGATTCCTTCGAGGCTCCTCTGACCCCGGTTTTCCGCTTGTCTGTGTGACCTCGCAACCGAGCGTTTGCCACCATCAGTCACACACAAACACACGCGCGCCGGCATGAATAAGATCCCAGGCGTTTAACTTCAAGTAGGTAATTCATGTGAAACCATCGTCCAAGGCCGGAATCTACGCACATTCGTACAAAGAAGAAGCGGAGGCGAGAAGGAGAACCTCAACGTGTTAGTTGTTGAAGAAAAACCAGCCCGGGACCGGCCAGCCCACCCCAAGCCCACCACCACCATCCCTTGCATCCCCCTTTGAGCCGCATTCCGGCCTGCCCAGCGGATATTCACGCAATCTCGACCAGACCCCCGTCAGGCCGTCCTCCATCTCCACTTTGAAAGGAGCCAACACTCTGGGCATGACCATCTTTCCGGCAAGCCTTCCAATATTTCAGCGGAATACCTCCACCCCCGTGTTTCGGTACCGAGGAGGTGAGCGGCCAGCGTTGATGGCTGACAAGGTCCGTTTCCGGCTGTAAGAGGTAACTGAAGAGCAGTGAGAGGGTGGGAAGTAAAATAAGAAAGAAAAAAAAAAAAAAAAAAAAAAAAAGGAAAAGGCACCGCTACATGGAGTGTAGAAAAAGGGGAAGACAAGATATGGCGTGCCGGTGGACGGAGAAGAGAAATAAAGTGAATGACAAGGAGAAGATAGAAATGATAATGCACCGGGTATCCCTTGCAAATGCCATGTGTCGTATCGCGTGACCCGTTGTCGCCATGTCCCTTGAGGTTACCGTTTTAAAATTCCTAGGAGAAAGGAGCTGATGAAGAAAGGCGGTGCTGCCAGTTTCCCCATCGTCGCCGTTCCGAAGTCCCAGATTCCAAATCCCGCCCGTGCCGCCGCAAGTGGAAGATAGTGTTCAGCCCGAAACGAAACACACCATGTCCTTGATCCGCCACCGAATTAGTTGCCCAGCAATTCCACCCCGATGTCCCATAACGATATCCAGTTCCAGTACTCGCTGATGTACCCTTGCGCCGCCGCCAGAAGGCCCGCGGTCTAGGGGACGGAATGCACCCCAAAAGAAACCTAAAGCAAGACCCGTGCGATGTGCAAACTCACGTAGTGTGATGTGTGGCAAACTATTTTTGGCGATCCTCCATACGTATTTCTTTTTTTTTTTTCCTCCCGGCTTTTCTCTTTCAATATCGCTTGTAGCCACAAATGCATCGCGGTGGTCGGTAGTGATAACAGATGTTGTTGTAGTAGTAGTAGTAGTAGTAGTAGTAGTAGTAGTAGTAGTGACAGCATGTGTAGATGCCGCGTCGCTTTGCTCGTTTGTCGGCTCGTCAGGTCATGCTCATCGTCGTCGAAGGGGGGGGGATCAGCGTGGGGTACTGGCCGGTCGAGGTCGCCTTTCCTTCGAACCGCCCGCACCGCTGCGAGTAGTACGGCCCACCATGGTAAAAGATGCTCGGAAGCGGGTTATCTAGCTCGGACTTGACCTTGGAGGGATCAAGCGTGGCGTTCATCGAACCTCCCGTGCCGCTCTCCGACACGTCGTGCCGCCCGTGCGAGAACAGTTCGACCTGCTGGTGATGCCTCGGGTCTTGTCCGCCTTCGTAGAGGGTTGCCGGGTAGTATTGGTAGCCCTTGGTGTCTGCGATTGCTTTGACGTCCTCAGCCGACATCATCGGCTCCATCGTCAGTTCGTGGTGGTGCCGCGTGCCGCCGTAGCCTCCGGAGCGCGGATCGTAATAGCCCGTGGTTGCCAGCATAGACGAGGTCGACGAGTACTCGCTGGGTCCGAGTATGCCCGACGAATATCCACCGCCACCGCCGATGCTTCCGCCGCCCGACCCGCCCGGCCCGCTGCTCGTGCTGCCCCTCCTCTCTGACTGGTAGTGGCCAGGGGAACGTCCGCGGACAATCATCTTGGCAGATTTCCGCTGCGCAACTTTGATCCACTGATCTGATCCTCCTTGCTGGCCGATGTCGGCCCACAGCTCGACAATGAGGTGGTAGTACTGCTGTGCTGCCCTTCTCTTTCCATTGTTGGCCGTCGCTTGCTTGAACTGAATCCGCTCAAACGTGTGCTCCGTGGGGGCTGAGCTCTGCTGGCCCTGGACAAAGCCCTGTTCATACCTTGAGGAAGCCAGACTGCCGTCGGGGCCGGCATAGAGGCTCAAGGGATGGTGGGTGGCTTGGGGCTGCTTCGGCGAGAGTCGCACCTTTTCGGGTTTGGCTATGGGCCCTTATCTCGCTTTGGCGTGTGCTGAACCAGCTCGATGGTGTGGTTGTCATTGTCCGACACGACTGCCGAGATGCACATGGCGAACCCGAAAACGTTGTACGCCTGGGTTGACCCCGTTGGTACAAAGTGGATCGGCGTGTTGTGCATCATGGGCGTCAGGGAGAAAGAGCAGACGCACGAGAAGTAGTTGCGCCGGTAGCATGTCCACTCACTCTCGGCTATGAAGAAACCTTTGTCAATGACGCCGTTGATGTCGACCTTGATGGGCGTGGCGGAGCTGTCGCCGTACGAGAGATGGCCGTGCGAGGTTAAAGTTCCCAGCGGAGGAATGCTCGGCTGGGCCTTGGACCCTGGGTAACCCGTGTCCATCTTGAGGGAACCGTACCCGGCCGGGGTGCTAGTCGGAGAGAGCGGGTTATGGCGTCGTATGCTGGAGAATGGGGGTGACCGCTGGATGTGATGGTCCGGTCTTCTGAAGGCGGGTGTCGCAGAGGAGTAGAGATCTCGCGTGCTGAGATGCGTTCCTGGGTGTGGTAATGTCGTGGACCGATGGGCATGTGCCATGCCCTGGCCGGGCGTGCTACTACTACAGCTGTAAGCGACCGAGGGGAACGAGTGCGCCATGGGACAGAGAGGCATCAACGACGAGATGTAAGTGCTACGTACTTGGAGCCCAGTCGAGGCCTGACGTCCAGGCCGGGGAAGACGGGGGGAGCGGGAGTATAAAAGTGACCACCTTCAGGGGAGTACTGCGTGACGGCCGGCTGAGGGATAGGTGGGATCAGACTTAAATATGAGGAAGCCTGGGTTGGGGTTTCTATTGTAGACAAGGAGCTAGTGGAGCCCTGAGTGAAGCTGTAGACACAACGGGTCAGCAGGGGGGCCAAGCTTCAGCGCCGTATGCGGAGCGAGGGGGGGACGAGGCAAGAAGAAGAAAGGAGGCGGGGGGAGGGAGAAAAAGGGGGTTTGTTGGGGGGGGGGGGTGGTATTATATCCACACATGCCTGGTATGCTGCGTTTCCGCGCGGCCCTGTACAACTCCAAGTGCTGGCGGTAGGACGGGATCCGTCATACCGATGCACAAGTGTTTTGCAGGGGGGAGCGCAGCAGCAGTCTTCGCAGCAATCGGAAAAGCTAGCATGGCGCATGCGGCAACGGCGCAGGAGCAGGGCTCACAGACGATCGATCCTAGGTAGCGCGTACCACGCCGGAGCGGGCACCCATGTCTCACTTGCCGCTGTGTGGGTAGTAGGAAGAACCACGAAGATAGCACTTGCAATGCCGACGCACCACGAAAATGGAGGAGACTCTCCTCAGGATATCGTCGGGGTGTTAAAAGAAAGAAAGAAAGAGTGGGCAGTCGCAGACGGAGATGCTTGGGAGATAGAGTTCCTCCACAAATCTCGAACTTAAAAAGAAGAGAGAGAGGGTGTGCGGGAAGAGGGGGCGGAACATGCTGGAAGGCCCTTAAAAGAGGGCTGGTGTAGGGAAGTCAGGGTATAAGTGCGGATGGAGCCCCAGGATTCGAGCATCCCGGTTGATCTCCACCGGGGAACAAGAGCACAAAGACAGAAAAGAGATGAAAAATCAGTTACGCACCACATGTCAGTCGGAGCCGGTATATCGAGGTAGTCCAGCCCAGGGCCAGAGGGCGGCGACGGCTCGACGAAGTCCTGCTGTAAACGCACCTGTTAGAACGATCTTCTTCCTTTTTTTTCACCCGTCGACCTCTCTCTGTTGTTCCCTTCGGAGGCACTGGGTTGCAAGGCACTCAATTGCCAAAAAGAGGGCCAACAATCCTGCTGCAGCGAGAAAGCCTCCTCTTAGCCAAAGGAGCAGTGGGCGAGGGGCATGTTTAGGTGCGTATTTGAGGAGACCGGCGAGCGGGTACGGGTCGCGAAAAAGAAACCTGTGGCGCAATTTAGCATCTGGGCTGCAGACCGGCTACCGGGCTTAGTTTGCCAGAGGGGCCGAATGGAGTGCTGAGATGCGGAAGGGCAGAAAAATATCAGGAGGGGAGCGAGCGATGGGGCCGAGCGAATTGAGAGAGAGGGCCCATTAATTGGGACCGAAACCAGGTATTGTTAGGCAGTAGTGGTTGAGCGAGTGAGCAAGACAAGACGAGAATTGTTTGCCTGCTGATGATGCTGCTGTTCTGCTGCTGCCTCTGGCAGACCTCTCAGAGACTGGTCGCGGCCGAGTGCCCTCGACAGCGGGCTGTAACCTCGAACCCAACATGCATGTACATCCAGTACAACGAGGTACCGACGCACCTGCAGGGATACATGGCACCCTGGCCGGCCATCAGAGCGCGGCAATAAGCAAGCAGTCAGAGTTGACGGCAGCAGCAGCAGCAGCATCAGCGGGGGTTCTGCAGGCGCGCCTCGCAGCCGGGATACGACACACGGGCTACAAGATCCACTTGGATTTTCGCGATGCGCTGCACGCTATCCCATGCCCCTTTTCTTGCCGCGAGCAAGCACCTAGGGCCGGCGTTTGCCGTGCTCTGAGACCGGAGCGTCGAGTCCAACTCGGGGCTCTCTGCTAGGAGCCAAGGGCAGCGAATTCCACAGAATCCCCATTCCATCAGATCATGTTGACCAGCAACTGCATGCAGCAGGCCGGCCACCTGGTCTGGCCCAGAGAATCGGAAAGGTCAGGGGACTCGTTTGAAGAAATAAACTGCTGCCAAAGAGCGGGCTTCCCAGTCTTAACGATCAACACCCGTTGAGTAGGCTCCAGCCTTGCCCACTGGAGGGCAGCCAGAGACAAAGAATGAGGGGACAATGTGCAGGGGGTCGGGATTTGTGGCTTTCGAGGCTGTCACTGACCTTGACAAAATACCCCAGACCACTGCAAGGGCCCCGTGTCTTGTTTGTTGTTTCTTTGCACTAGATGCGTCGGCCAGGCGGCCGTTATACGTTTGATTGCGAACAAATTGTGTCGTCCAAAACAAAGTGAAGGGGCCTTGGTCGTTGGCACTGTCTCGTGGCGACGGCAGACAAAAACCACAAGACGCGTGATCGAAAGAGGAAAATGGAGAAGCAGGTAAGTACCTTGGGGGGAGTTGTTGGTTCATACGCCGTCCTCTGCTCCAGCGGGGAGCGAGGTTTCGTTGCTGCCGGCCACAAACTCTGTGAACGTTTGCCGAGCCTATAGGTTGGCCCCAAGCTAGATGTTAGCTCGACTGTTCCGGGAATATCTGCCATGGTGACCTGGTGCCTCTCTCTGCTCTTGTCCTGGGCCGGTGAGAGGAAACAGTGCGTCAAGGCGCTGAGCAACGGCCCAAAACCACAGTGGACAGCAGGATTGGATGGTGAGCAGGGACGGCTTGCAGGGGGCCCGAGGCTCCCCATCTGCATCTCCTTCCCAAACTGCCCGAGTGTGCATACCGGGGGCGGCGTGTCTCAGTGGCGGGATTGGCTGACTGACCTCCAATGAAACCCCGTCATGCCAAGGGCTGGCTCAAAATTACCACACCCTGCAGCTGGACGGGCAGGGCGTTTGTTTGCCTGGCGATCCCGATTCTTCTGTCAGCGGACTGGGCCAGCACCAATCTCAATGCCCTTTGAGAGGCTCCAAGAACGATCCGGGGCGGAGGCGAGAGGGAAAAGGCCTATCGGGTGTCGAGTATAACAGCATCCCGAGTCGCCATTGCGTGTGCTGACAAGGCCCTCGAGTTGAATGAGTGTCGCGGGTAGCGGAGGTGTGGAAGAGAACCCCGGGGCCCGATTGTCGATGCTCGATTCTCGCAATTCCGACGCGTCAACATCACCGGCGTCCGCTTCTCGAGTTGCAGGCCAGTCCCTGTTACGCGCCGAGCCGGGCGAGCATGCAGGGCAGCCAAGCCGGATCCCGTATTCAGCTTGAAGACGTCGGGTGTTCGTGCTGATTTGTCGACGCGTTGTCGCCGCCGCAGGAAGCCGGACTACACGCGTGTTTGGATCCTCCGGGCTCGTCGACCCGGCTGCCTTGGGAGGGTATCCGGGCGGACGAATACCGCAATGCACATGCAACGCGAACAAGCCAGAAAAATTTTGCTTACCTCAAAGAGATCCGACCAGCAGCTATAAGAGCACTCTCGGCTTACAAGGCGAGCAGCAGCCTCCTCTCAAGGCTGGACTTCGGTTGTTGCTTTCGTGGTGGCAGGAGGTATCTTCGGTCCGCTGAAGCTGCTGCGCGCCCTTCGGGAACCGATGGATGTCGTGGTCGCAATAGCTCCTTCGTTTTGTTTGCTGATACGAGTACGCCGTACCAGCGTCGGGTGCAGGATCTCATATAGTGCTCCCGCCGGTGGTGGTGATGGCGTCGCTCCAACCCTGGGGTAGTGGCTTGGGCCGGATCGCACAGGAGTGACGGGGGAATGGGATGCTCGCTGATGGACCAACAGGCATAGAGCTGTCGTACAAAGCGTTCGGTGGGCCTCCACCCTAGCCTGTCCCGTTTCTGGAAAAAGGAAGATCTGGAAGAAGAATCAAGGACGCTCAGTCAGATAATGAGCGAGCCGGACAAGGGGGTTGCTGTGTCTTCTTAAGTTCACACTCAGCGGGTGAGGTTGCGCAGACTTTTGAGACAACAGTAAGAGAGCAGGCAGGGCGGCGGGCAGCTGGAGCTCCATGCCTCTTAAAGTAAGAGAATCTGGACGGAGCCTTGGGATACTCAGTCGGGCAAGAGCTGATGGGGGTTTAGATTGCGTCTCCCTCGGTGTCAATGCCCAATACCGGTCGATGGGTCCCAGAGACAGCCCCATGTAAGTTTGTGGACGAGCAGGCCCCCCCTCGGCCAACTCACTGTCAAGCAAAGGGACCACACTGAACGGCGAAAGCAGGAAGCCGCAAGAGTTGCAGGCCAACGGACTCGTGTGGTCATAAACTGGTCAGTGCCCCAAATCCGGACACTCGCCACAAGATCCCTCTCGGACCAGCTGATGACGGTCTCCGGGCAGGACGGCGCAGGAATCATCGTCTCATCTTCCCATGGCGGTGCAAGCCGAGTGCCACCTCCTGCCTGTGTCTGGGCTGGAAGCGGCCCTGCGGTAGCTCTCAGGAGGCGAGCGAGACCTGGCGCCGAGAGTCAGTGACTGACTGTCAAGCACATCTCGTCGAGACCTTTGCTAGTCGCTACGCCCTCGTTCCCATGCATTGAGGATGCAAGCACCCTACCGTCAAGTCCCCATGAGGGAGGCCACAAACACCTGCTTTTTTGCCCTCCGGGAGATGATCCACCATCGGGTAGCTGCAGGCAAATGACAAGCTTTGACGATGGAGAGCCACTCCCAACTCCAGTCGAGGACTCACCCCAGGCGTGCCTCCGGGGAACGAGCAGAATCTCTTGTCGCGATGCTGGCCATCCCGGACCCTTGGCAATCGCGTGCGGACGGAAAAAGGGGACCTACACAGGTTGGGACTTCATGAAGCGGAAGGAGCCGACGCATCCCACGTCCCCGGTCACGGCGATCGCGGAGCTGAACGTCCCTTGCGGCGCTCCCTCTAGCTTTCGGCCCTATAGACCTGACCTTTTCGGCAACGGCCGACAAAGCCATGCAGCGGAACCAGAGACAAGCCACCCGGCAGTTGTCCCACTCGAGGAACGGGTCCGTCACCCGACACGTGAAAGCTTGAAGGCTAGCCGTGTTTGAGTATCAGACTTGGCCGTTATCTGCAGCTTCCTCATGTGACGATATCCCTTTAGGCACCCAGGCAGGTCGAGATGCTCTGGCGTACCGCGTCGACGAGCACAGCTGCTGCCCGAACGCGTGGTGAGCGAGGGTGCTCTCGGTGGCAATGCTCGCTCCGGTGAAGCCTCCAGGCTGATCTGCTCGAGCAAGCGTGCAGCGTCCACGAGGAGCGACCAACCAACGATGCGAGCCCTTATCCGAGCCTCGCCCTGATCGTCTAGAGCTCAGATTTGGAACATGGACCAAAAATACCCCGCCGCCTCTCTGCCTTCTCGAAGGGGAAAAGCGTGGGATGCCGTCGTGTTTCCTCTGATGCATACGGATATGAACTGCTAGTGTTGAAACGCCGACTGGGACAGACACTGAACGGGCAATTCGGGAAAGGTCGCTTGTGCAGGTTCCCGTCTGCTTCGAATCGACACATCTGCCCACCCACCAATCCGATGCTGACACAGACATGGCGAAGGTTCTCTGTGGCGGAAGGGAGGTAAATGATCCAGTGTTTCAGATCCAATATTCTTTCGGCCGTTACGTCCACTGGCTTCGTGGCCACATCCCACGATGATTGGGCCGGGACGTTGAGGCGTGGATAATGATGAGCAGTGTTGACGATACTTTCGGGGCTGGGCTCTCCAAGTCGGCTCCGCAGGATGGGAGTCTCCTTGGCTGTCTGGCTTTGCTGCTGCCAGGATACTCCAAAGAGGCCAGCACATCCGGTTGATGCCGCCCTGTGGTTTCAATCATGAGGAGACATGTTAGATCCAAGCCCCACACTCCATGCTCTTTTGTCGGGTCCGACGAGAGGGCGGCAGATGCAGGGCAGAGTAATCTTAGGGTAACCCTGGTTTGCCGGTTGCCAGATCGGATCGGGCCGTTGCTGTCAGCGCCTCCCCAGCCATCCAGCCGGCGATGATGGGCGGAACAAGCATCCACCGCGGCTTCTCGGGCTTCAGGAGGCATCTTAATGGCGGCCGGGCCCAGTGATCCGTTTCTGCGGTAGACAGGGTAGCATCACGCATCACTCTGTCGTGCTGGCTGTCCGCGATCATCCATGCGAGCCTTGATCGGTGGCCGGACCGTTGCCGCGGCCGCTGGGGCGCAAATTTGACTGCGACACTGCGACACATCTGGCGCCTCGGGGCGTGCGCTGCACATCCCTTCCCCATACATGGCCACATCTTGCTGCCGTTCCCAGATCTTTGTGCCATGTGACACCTCATCTCGCCTCCCCAGATTTCGCCGAGCTAAGGAACCCTTCTTGAACGACGTCGGCAGACGAACCATGAGGCTATCTGGGGTTGAGCAGCGCTGTTTCACCTTTCTTGACCATCTCTCAGTTGGTTCGCCGGGAGAATGTCCCGCGGCGTCTTGCATGAACCATGCTGCCATCGACAGCCTCTTCTGGCGTCGATCGGACGGCCACCGGCCTTGAGAAGTCAAAGATATCAAAAGGAACAACGAGAAGAGAAATGTCGCCGACCAGACTAACATCAACTCTCTGCTGACCCTGGACTTCAGGCGACGGAGGAAGCGCCTCGGACGGCGGAGCGGATCCGGGGAAAGCAGGCTTCAGATGAGATCTGGCATGGGATCTGCGAGCGGCTCTTGGAGCCGACCGACGAAGGAACTGGGATGAGGTCGATCGAGCATCGTCCAATAATCCCAACATATCCCGTCCGTTGGTGGCCGGGCCCGAAGTCGTCTTCCACGCTTACGCTTTTCCATCTTCAGGAGCTGGACTTCGGGTTCGGTGTGAAGGTGGGGGAGTTTGCCAAGCTCCTTCCGGGCTAGCCCAGCAGCATCTGTGGATCCACCCTCGATGTGCAAGGGTCGAGCGACAAGGGTCCCTGCAATCGCCAGGATGGGAGTGATCGCGCTTGCGAGTTCGAAACGGGGCCCCACTCGAACAATTGACGAATTCCCCACTAGGAATGCTCAAAGCAAGAGGTGTCTGCAGCAAGAAGCAGGAAGGTCCTCCCGCAATAACCAGTTTGCGTGCAAGTCTCGCACCCATCCTGCAGTCCGGAATACCACGACAACGGCCGCCGGCGGGAAAGCAAGGGAGCTAGACCCGATTCGAGCTACAACCGGTTCGACATTACAATTCGTTGCTGCGCTCTCCTCTGGCGCCGTGCCACCATAACTCCCAGATTTCCGGGCCATTCGACGGTGGACAGCTGGGTGTTGCAACGGCAGTTCCCTCACGAGCGCATATGCCAAACACTTTTCTTGAAGGCAAGAGGCAATGCGAATGTGAACGTTGCAACTCCCCGTGGCGGGAGATCCTGACGTCAGGGTGGCCTTATGATGGAGGCCTGCCGCTATCGAGCTCACCGGTCACCACGTCAGAAGAGGCCGTCCTTCTCGCGGTTGCGAGGAAGATGATTGGTGGGATGCGCCAGCACCAACCATCAGAGAGGGTGGGAGAAACAGTCCAGAGGCGGTTCAGAGCTCCTGCAGTTGGGTAGATGAGTCTCTCGGTCGGTCAGTCAGTCAGTCAGTCAGCGACTCTGCTCACTCGCCCATCCAATGCCTCCGCATCTGCCAGTGCCTAGCCGTTTTCACGCTTCTATCTTGCCCCTACACTGCCGTTGATGCGTCGGAGGTGTTCTAACCGGGTGCCTTGCAAGCCTTGCTGATGTGCGCTGCTACTCAGCACCCGGACACCACCCCCCCGGTGATGCGGCGAACCATACGGACGAGAAGTGAGCACACCATCTCGTCGATGCTCCCGCCAGAAAGCGTGCAGCGTCGCTCACCGGCCTTGTCAGGCATAAACGGGTTCCGGCACAGACTGGCGCCTTTGCAGCTCTCCTCTCGATTCCTTGGCCCTGGTCTCACTTGGACATCGCCGATTTGCCTCGGCCCACGCGTCGCGACGGCCTGTTTTCTAAGCGCACAAACTCTAGGACGCGGTGGCTTTGCTCTCTCGTCATCCGATGGGCTGGAAACCCACGCCTTCGGGGTGTCTTTGCTGCCCGACCAGAGTCTTCTCGCTTCTTATGATGCATTTTGATCCGCGCTTGACGACCACATCTTTTTACGGAACAGGATACCCTTGCTGTCGCCGGGTTCATTCTGCAGCTTTTAATGGTGTGCCCGCCCCGATCTCCCTCTTGAGAGGGGCCAACTCCCGTGGGCCCCGCGGCAGCTGGCCTGTAGCATTAGAAAAGGCCCCGAGACAGAAAAGGTACGAGCAGGTACTTGGACCGGAGGGCAGATACCGGTCGACCTTTCGCGGCGTGAAATCGACCTACGAAGAACGAAACAGCCGCCCCCGCCTGCTTCTTGTCGCCCCGTGGCTTTTGCTGACGGTGCTGGCTGAAGACAGGGCATCCTCCTTTCAGGCCACATACCCGTCAACGCCATTTCCAGGCACCAACAACCCAATCGGTCCCGTTGACAGGTCCGAATGCAGTTCATCTCGCTGATGCTGATCAGATGCTGGCGCCAGACGCGGCGTCTAGAGACTCAAACCAAGGCCGTCCTCATTATTCGACGCTGACGGCCATATATCACGATGGATCTGGCCAACGTCTGCAGGCCATCAGGCCCGAACATGGTCAAGCTGGCTGCGATCCACCATCCCCTGGCTCACCAGGGCCATTAGAGGAGAACGCGAGCTTTGTTGATCCGAAACACAGCCCAGTTCCGTTTCTCCAGTGGCCCCTGGCCCCTCTTGGCAGTAGACTCCATAGATTTTCAGAGGAAGTGGCGCACGTGATGCTATCGCTTTGTCGTTTTGCGAGTCACCCTTGATACTGCCATGACAGTGAAGAATCTGAACCGCAGAATGTGTGCTCATCAACTCTGGGCTCGATAGGAACTTTGGTTACGTTCCGAGAAACGAGAGAATGACCAATCAGTCTACGAGGTGCAGTGGTTGCACCGAGCAGCCATCTTGGAGGGTCTGCAGAGACTTCACAGTGCCCTCGACAGGAGACGTCCTTCGCCGCACGCCGCTCAATATCAAGCTGACACGAGGTTCAATCCTCAGATTTCAGCAGTCGGATAATGTCCCACCAATTCTTGCCTCTGTTGCCCCTTTCTGGGATGTGAGCTGTTCTTGTCGGAAAGCGGACTAGCCCGATGTTGGGCCGGCAACCGACAGCACGAGACAGCGGGCAACTTGGCGCAGTCCAGGCGACATGGAGGGCCCTTTCCCCCCTTGATTTACTCTCGGTGGTATCAACAGGATGGACCCTTGCACAAGAACCGATCTCCTGGGAGGAGTTGCGGCACAGACGGCTTCGTACTGACTCCTTTCGTCGGACGACGTTGGCTCTTTGGGCAGACTCTACCTCGTGGGAAGCCCCCTTCCGGTAGGCGTGGCTCGAACCACGTTGCTCTACGGCAGACTTCACCCCCTAATCTAGAGCCCTGTTCAACAACACTTGCCGGATTTGTTTGCTAATCCCTTCCTGTTCGGAGGTGCTAGGCTTCTTCTCGGTCGAACTCCTGTCACGAACCGCGTTTTCGATGCCACAGAAGCCTCCACACGCCCGCCGGAAGCCGTCCACGACAGGACTGCGCGTCTCCTGTACTACCTGGAAGAATGAACTCCTCCAAGGCATACTCCGAAAACCTTCGCAGAGCGAGCGACTCGTCCGGGCCCCCTGGGAGGGCATCGTTGAGCCTCTTGCGACGCATTGCGTCTGCGGGTTACGCGGCAAACCCTCGGCTTGACTGGAGATACGTGGCGGCGAATGCTGGGAGGAACAGACAGCAGGTGCTATATCGAGGCAAAAACAAGATGGGACCGGTGACCATGGCCGAGCCTGGGCGTGCATCTGTCTGTCCTACAACCCGACACGCAACCCTGCGGGTCTTTAACCACGGCCGGGCATCAGGCAAGGCAGCGAGAAGGCAACTAGCATCTCTCTCGACAGCGCGCTTTCCCAACTTGGACTGTGGTTTTCGTGGCACATGGACTGGAGACTAGCTTCCGATGTTGGCAGGGCGGACGGCGAGCTGCTGGTTTGATACGAGCCCCAGAGTGGCTTCTCGCTGGGGATGCAGCTGCAGCGGACAACCAGCTTCGCCAGCAACAACAACAAACTGGCACCGAACCTTGCTACTCTGGCGTCGAAGTCGCATTCAACCCAAACGTTTCAAGCGCCACCTCACCACTGTCGCGTGGCCTGGGTCGGACAAGATGCAGCAGACTGCTTCATGTCTCTCTCAAGCCACCGTTGTACACGACTTGTCTCGACCTGCGGAAGGATTGCCACAAGGTTTTTGGCACAACATATCTGAGACGCCGAAAGTGAACGGTGTCGACAGCATGTGGAGGGCTGGCAATACCACAGTTCTGCCGGCGTTGCAGGGGAAATCTCGCAAATCGTCTGAGGCCCATGACAACGCCACAGGGATTCCTAATTTCGCCTCCCGACCAGCATGCCAAAGTATCGAAAGGACGCGGCGAGAACCATCTAGAAAACGCTTCGGCACCGAGCAGGCAGCAGGGCACCCAGATCAGCCCGAGAGACGACATCCGATTCGCAACGGATAGCTCTCTTCCTCTGGCAGCCGGCCCCGTTGACGGAATTCAGAAGAATAGCAGCAAGGGCAGATCAGATGGGCTTCGCTTCGCGTTCCGGTCTCGGTTTTCGCGATGCTGACGAATGATTTCCGCATTCTCGCCCGGAATGTTGACAGCCTCACACCTTCCTCCACGGGGCCCCGGGGGACAGGTGTGGATGGCATCAAGCGATAAGCCCCGATTCGCGGCCTGGGTACTGCAACCGCTAGGGTGTTCCATGCATCCAGTGCCAGAGGCTACCTTATTCCAGACAAAACAAAGCTTGCCAAGCTCTGCTCGCGTGGGCTTGGCCGACTGTTGTCTCTGGTCGTATGCGAGTCATTCCTTAGCTTGGGCGGACGCCCGGGGACATTCGGGCGCAAGCATGGGGATGCCATGAGCGGTAGGGTAGGACTGGGGGAAATAACACCGAGAGCGCTCCATCTGAGGAGGAGAGGGAGATCCAATGAGCATGCCGTTGGACCCTTGTCTCTGGAGCATCTAGTGTCTCGCCCTTGCGTTGAATCGCTGCGGCGCGTGATTGGCGTCGGCATGTTCCGGGGATACCGCCCATCTCTCCCACACGTGCCATGTCCACGAGAGGTTGGAGCGATGCCTGATGCCTACCGGTATTCTATCTCTTGCTGGAGGGAGGCAGGCTGAGGCAGCAGCCGTCTCGGTGCAGACTGGCAGCATGAAGTTGTGCGAGGGTGGAGACTCCGGTGGGGGGGAAGGAGTGGAGTGCACGGACCAAGGGTTTCTGAGCCTGCCACCGCCGCAGTTTCCGCTACTCCACAGTGTCCACCCTGGAGGGTTCCATCGCCTGATGCGCTGCTGTGACGCATGTTCCTCGGGGCCGCAGCTCACTCGCCCCGAGGCGCCGCATGACGTGCCGTGGGACAGGATTCCAGAATACCCACCGGGCTGTGCTGCGAGCCAACGAGAGACAGCAAATCGGCATCGGACTCATCGCAAAGCGAGCATTCTGGCGTGGTTTCGACGTCCATCGCCATTGAGACCCCTTCTTTCTCGCCGAAGTACGCCCAGGTACTGTACGTCGCGGCCTGTAACCGCTCCCGAAGCTGCTGCGAGTTCCCGGGTGAAGAGCAAGACGGGCAGGAAAACAAAAACCAGCCCCCCCCCCCCCGGGACGACGCCAGGGTGATGCCGAAAAAGAGACATCTCAACAAGTATTCCAAACCGCAATCTACTGCTCCAGCGTTGCTCAGCAGCACGGCTGCGCGCAGAAACGGCAGTCACCATGGTGCGTCACCCGCCGCCCCGCAGCCCGGACCCGTCGTCTTCGTGCGCCCAGCCGTTGGGTGGCTGCGCACTTCTGAGCACAAAGCATCCCGTGTGTTTTCTCCGGAGTCGAAGAGGCTCGCTGACCCTGGCGTTCAGATGATGCTTCTCAAGTCCGTGGGGTCAATGAGATCCTCGCTGACCTCCGCCGCGCCGGCATAAGCGGCAGTGGACAGCGTGCCCCAGATGTGGTCCAGCCAACCGTACCACCTGCCATCCGCCAGATCCTCCAGCTCCCGGAGACTCCGCCGCCGAGCCCGCGACGGCCTATCCGGGTGGCTGGTCCCGGCCGGAGGGCTCCTGCAGGCCCGGCTCCGCCGCCCAGCTGGTTGTCTGGGCCGCAGCGGGCAGAGGGCGCCCTCCAGCGGACAGCGATCGAGTCCGGAGCTGCGAAGGACCTGGAGAAACAGCCGATGCCGGGGAGTAGTTTGCCGGCGCATGGGAGCCTAATCGATATAGTGCTCCGCAACTTCGCCATCGACTGGGAGTGGCAGAGGCAGTATTGCCGATACCATCTGTATGAGCTCCCGACTCATTTGCGGGTTGCCCTGATTGCCTATCTCGTCACCTACACCCAAGAGGGCGTCTCTTTGGAGGACCTCCGGGCTGTGCTTCTGCCTCCTCCGGACGTGCCAGAGTATCAAGACGACCCGGGCCTCGCCCCAAGCGTGGTGAACGAGGCGTTCTGCTACTTGGACCTATCCAGATCTCTCGGCCGGTCCCTAAAGCTCCGCGAACTATCAGACCTTCTCTTCCCGCCACAGCCCGAGCTCGTTGACCCTCAGGAATCGTGGGACGCGCCAGAGCCATCCCCAGCTGACATCCCCGGCGCTCTCCTCCCAAACCTAACCCACCTCTCGCTCGCGCTAGACCCAGCATCCTCGCCCTCCGTCTCCTGGCGGCACCTCCTCTCATTCGCGTCACACCTCCCGGGGTTGACGCACCTCAGCCTGGCCTTCTGGCCCGAACCGACGCTCACCCCCAACGCCAAGCTGGCGACCGTCATCTCCCCGCAGACTGGCCGCAGCGTGCAGTATGGCGGCACCGGCCCCTACAGCCACTCGCTCGACGAGGACTGGGCCGAGGCGGTGCTGGTACTGCGCCGCCTGAGCAGGAGCGTGTACGGGCTTGAGTACCTCGACTTGACGGGGTGCGGGGCGTGGTTCCCGGCGCTGTGGGAAAGGGCTGGCGAGGAGATATGGTGGATTGGGCTGGGGCGTGGGGGAAGATCACCACCCTGGTGTTGTACCCTGGGTACCGACTGAGTGAGGGTGCCGGGGCGGCAGAGACGTCGCGGTACTGGGAGATTGTGGATGCGGCGAAGAGGGTAGAGAGATATATAAGGGGGCTGAGGGCGGGGAAGGGGAGGTTTATTACCGTTGAGACGTCGAAGAGGGAGGGTGAACTGTAGATGTGGGGGTGCTTGGACAGAAAGGACGGCAGGAAGATCCGTCTCCGAGGCAGCGGCGTACAGCGATTGCTTCCGTTCCCATTGCCCTCGCTACAAGGGCCCTACTCATTATCTTAGGCAAAGGTTATTGTAGCTATCGTTGCGGTACAAAAGGCCGTGTCTGCCAGGCATGTAGGACGCTAGCTAAATCCACCTCCTGAGCACCCACCTGGATTCAACACAAGCCTTACAAGTCAACCTTCCACCGAAGAGGATGCTATACTTTACTCGTCTCACATGTGGTGGTCGTTGCGCATCCACAAGGTGGTTGTGAAATGGAACTGATATCGTTTTCATTGTCCACCATAAGACGTCGGCGACAGAACGGTCGCAGCAACATTTGACTATGTTCCATGCGGATGCTCTCCGTGACAGCGACCACTGACTCGAACCAAGAAAAAGAAGGTGAGACAGTAAGTATAGGCCATCGGCATGGCAATAAGGACACTCTCAAGAAGCTTTGTTTTGCCCGTGGGTGCGCGTGAACCAACTAGTTCCGAGAGATGCAGTTCCCAGATATAGAACGGATGGTCAGCTAAACAGCTGTTCTTTCCCGACACCCGCCAGTGTGGCCCATCTTTTCCCATATTTTGTTGAATCACAGAGTTGTGCAAAGATACAACAACATTTGACATGTTGAATACCTTGCCCACCCCTTAATACCTCCAAATTGCATCCGCCATCGCCACAACCTGCGCCATCTCCTTGACATCATGCACCCGCACCACATCCGCGCCCCCTTGAACCGCAGCCGCAACCGTCGCCGCCGTCCCCCAAATCCTCTCCTTGGGCGTTGGCACGCCCGTCACCCGCCCGATGAAACTCTTCCTACTCGACCCCACCAGCCACGGCAAGCCTTGTAAGCCAGGCCAATTCCGGAGCTCCTCCAGGTGCCTCAGCACGTCCACGTTCTGCGGCCCGATCTTTGCAAACCCCAGCCCCGGGTCCAGCACAATCCGCCACCGCCTCACTCCGGCCGGCCTCCTCGGCCGCCTTCACCCGCGCCACCAGCTCCCTCGCGATCCCGCCGATCAGCCCGCCCTCGCTGGGGGGGTACTCGGCCAGCGAGTTCATCGTCGCCGGCGTGCCGCGCATGTGCATCAGGCAAATGGTTGCGCCCAGCCGCGCGACCGTTGGCAGCATCGCCGGATCCATCGACCCGCCCGAGACGTCGTTGACGATGTCCGCGCCCGCGGCGACGGCCGCCTCGGCGACCCGCGCGCGGTACGTGTCGACCGAGATGAGCACGGGGCGGGACGCGAACTCGGCGCGGATGAGCTCAACCGCGGGCAGCACGCGCTCGAGTTCATCTTCCAGCGGGACTTCCGGGGTCCCTGGGGCGGTGGACTGGCCGCCAATGTCGATCATGGTGGCGCCTGCGTCGAGCATGGCGGTGATGGTCTGCAGGAGGGTGGAGCGGTCGTGGAGCGGGTTTTGGCCGCCGTCGGAGAAGGAGTCGGGGGTCATGTTGAGGATGGCCATGACGTGGGTCTTGCGGGAGGGGTTGAGGGCTTGGATTGGTGGGTGGTGGGATGAGAGGGGCGTCATGGTGGTGATGGGCGCTTTGGATGGCGGAAGGGCGTCGAGGTAGTCGACTGTCAGACGCCAGGGGCGGTTGGGGTCAATGGGCTTGTCGGGAATGAGTCTCGGCAATGTTAGTGGCTGGTCGTCAGCGGGATAGGGGTTTGTTTACTCAGCCAGGGGTCGCAGGACAAACTCCCGCTCCGGGATGCCAATGTGAGGAATCTTCAGCCGCTCATGGTCGAACTGGATATTCTCATAGAGGAGTATGTCGAGGTCAATGTTGCGTGGTCCCTTGTCAATGACCTTCTTACGGCCCAGCGAGTTCTCGATGTCCTGGAGAGCGTCTAGCAGCTCCAGGGGCTCAAGTGTCGTCTCGACCTGATCTACGGCTTAGTCTCCTACAGTCGCAAACGGACACATACTGACGAACCTCGCAGGCGCCGTTGACAAATCTATCCTGGTCTAGCACGTACATGGGCTCCGTCTCCCACAAACTGCTCGTCCGCTTCACCCTGATGCCCCGCGCGTCCATCTCGGTGCAGGCCTTCTCGATCCAGCCGATGCGGTCGCCCATGTTGCTTCCCAGGGCAATGTATGCCGTCCGCTTGCGCGGGGCTTCCTCTTGAGGTGGGCTCATCCTTGCCGGGAGATCAATGACGGTCGGCTTGTAATTTTGAGGCAGCGTGTGTTTTCTGAAAACGACCGAGTCTGCGGCAACAACGTGTCGTGTCGTCTGGAAAACCGTCTGCTGTTGGTACTGCTTACGCGCAGGTTTGGCCGCAGTAGCATGCATGCCGGACATAAGGCGGCAGTATATGTGGCGATCTCAATGGCGCCAACGCGAGAACGGTGACGCGCTTCATCTTTTACTGCATCCTGAGATCACTCAGTGAGAGAAGGAATGTCGCCAACGAGTTCGGAGGATCCACTGAAGAAATTAGGGTTAGGGTTCACTCAACTTCAGGGTGCAGCTGAGTCAGCAACTACCTTGATTGTTGGTGCACGGTTGACCTTTTCCGCCTGGACCGGCCTGGACCCGAGAGCGTCAGTCTGTCAGCGGCCAGCGTTCAGGTGGTTCCACCTCGTTGGGCTGAAGCCTCTCGACAGCCGTTCGGACAGGCTAAGTTATGGTTGGCCGAGGACATTGCTGTGTACGGCTCAAGCAGCATCCCATTGTTCTAAGGGTTGAGTATGTCAATGTCTCGCGGCTAATGTTGAGGTGTCGTCCGGAGCTTGGGTATGTGAACTCCGAGTCTTGCATGTGCCACGTTTTCTCTTTCCAAAGATCATCCCCCTCTTTGCTCAAGAGCCGTCGCAGTGCTTACTTGCCTCGTACACCAGTTGCCCCGATACCGATCAGACGCCCGCCACCCACTTGATGCCTCGGCTCCGGGACCCCTCCGTACTTTCCGGCAGAGGATATGCGTAGCAGGACCCCTAAAGCGGTTTAGCGCCCCCTGGCGGGCAACCTCGGCACAAGGGCAATGGTAGGGCTTGGCGCGCCTGAGTTCCCCAGTTTCTGGGGTTCAAGAAGCGCCTTCCCCAGATCGAGCTCGTGATATTGAGCTTGTCTTCTCTCCAGTCCAGCTTCTTCTCTTGCGCCAACACATCGGTCTTTTTGGGGTTGCATCTTGTTCGCTTTTTGATACCATTTCTTTTCCAGACACACCAACGCCATGGCTTCTCCTCGTACGTCGCCCCTACACCTCTCCCGCCCGCACCCCGCGACGTCATGGCTTGTGCTTGCCGCTGCTTGTATGCATTGGTGTAGAGTCGAGTTGCTGACTTGAATGGTGTTTCTGCAGAGCAGATCCGCACCCCGATCACTGATCTTTTCAAGATCAACCACCCCATCCTCCTCGCCGGCATGAACGTCGCAGCCGGCCCCAAGCTGGCGGCGGCGGTTACTAACGCCGGCGGTATGGGTGTTCTGGGTGGCATCAACTACACTCCCGAGATGCTCCGGGAACAGATCAACGAGCTCAAGTCGCACCTCAACGACAAGAACGCTCCCTTCGGCGTCGACCTTCTCCTCCCCCAGGTCGGCGGAAATGCCCGCAAGACCAAGTAGGTTGCCATGACACTCAACTCCTGGTTTCCCCACTGACCATTGTCCTTTCCCCTCGCAGCTACGACTACACCAAGGGCAAACTCGACCAGCTGATCGACATCATCATCGAGTCCGGCGCTAAGCTCTTCGTCTCGGCCGTCGGTGTTCCCCCCAGGCACGTTGTCGAGAAGCTCCACAAGAACGGTATCCTCTACATGAACATGATCGGCCACCCTAAGCACGTCAAGAAGTGCCTCGACCTCGGTGTTGACATCATCTGCGCCCAGGGTGGTGAGGGCGGTGGCCACACCGGCGACATCGCCACCACTGTCCTTATCCCTGCCGTCGTCGAGGCCGTCAAGGGCCACAAGTCTCCCTCACCGGCCAGCCCGTGCAGGTTGTCGCCGCCGGTGGCATCCACAACGGCCAGCTGCTCGCTGCTGCGCTCATGATGGGCGCCAGCGGCGTCTGGGTTGGTACCCGCTTCGTCCTCTCCGAGGAGGCCGGCGCCCCCGAGTCGCACAAGGAGGCCGTTCGCACTGCTAGCTTCGACGACACCATCCGCACCCTCATCTTCACCGGCCGCCCGCTCCGCGTCCGCAAGAACCCCTACATCGTGAACTGGGAGGAGGAACGCTCGCAGGAGATCAAGGAGCTCACTTCCAAGGGCAAGATCCCCTACGAAGCCGATCTCGACAAGGTCATGGCCGGCGAGGTCGACACGACCGCCGCCATCAAGAACGCTGGCGGCAACGCTGATGACAACGCCGATCCCGAGGACCTCCTCGACCAGTTTCCGTCCCTTCCTTATGGGCCAGTGCGCTGCCGTTGTTAACGAGAAGAAGCCTGCGAAGGCGATTGTCGACGAGTTTATCAACGACGCCGCTGCCGCCCTCAAGAAGGGCAACACACTCGTCTCGAAGCTCTAGGGGTGTTTGGGTTGGAGTGTATTTGTAGCGGTTGTTTTTGATTATGAGCAAATTCATGATTTGATACCAAGCCCGTTTGAGTCCTCGGTTACACAGATGTTTTGAAGCGCATGATCCTTCCGTTCTTGCTCTTCGGAGAGATGCTCTCTCCGGCCCATCCTTGCCTAAGTTGAAAGGCGTTTCCAAGGGTCCGTGACCAGCATGGCCAGCCATCCCGTCCCGTTTCCGAAACGCGAAGCGGCGCTGTTTCGCGGGGCCGAAATGCCTTGGCGTCGGCCTCATCGGTCTCAGACCCGGGAAAAGTGGGGCTATTGCCCCCAAGTTCGTGCCCAAGACCGGGCCGGCGACCGCGTTACAAACTCGGCAAACCTTACCCTTGATTGAGCTTCACGGCCGGAAACGAACCGCCACCGAGTCAACCCATGCTTCCAATCCCAGACTCCGTGGTAGTCTAAAACTCGTACGCTTGACCGGCTCCAGGTTCGATCCCCACCAAACCTGTGGTCAGCGCGACGACACCTGTCTGGAACTGTCCAGGCTAAAACATAAAAGGCCCATGCATTGATTAAGAGGCCCGAGACGTGGAATGCAGCCCGGCCCATATCCTTTGGACATAGCATCTTCAGAATGTCTCATCAACTCTCGATACCCCTTTTGAGCACTCCCTTTCCATTGGTCATACAGGTTATGGCTGGCCGGAGGATTGCCCCCATTCCTCGTGGGCATCCTGCTACACACCACGCCCATGGCAACACCCAAATGTCAATTTATACCATCACAGTTCGGGCCCATCATAGTTCGGGCCCATCCCAGTTCGGGACCATCCCGCCCCGACGGACTCCCTCCGATCTCCGCTTGGATCGTCTGAAGGACTTCAAGCCACCCGGCCTGAGACAGGTGCCATGCTGGCTCACAGTTTAGGCCAAATTCTGTCTCGTCTTGATCCTGTTCCCATTCCCTTGATAGAACATGCAGTCTCACTGTCACTTGGTGGGATATATAGCCTGGATATTGCCTGAGCTTGGGTCAGTCTTACTCCCCACCACCGCTCCAGGCAGACTCTCAGGAATCCATTTCCTGTTCATTCTTTTTTCTATACTTGCCCGCCTTAGGCCGCTGACACTCCCTTTTACACTCCTTTCCTTTCTCCATTCTTTACTTTTCGCTTTTCCCATTCCCCAGAATCAGGGGCTGGTCCCTTCGATCTGGCATCCCCACTCGTTTTGTTCAGCATCAAAAATGCGTGGATTGAGTACCGGTGGGGGTGGGGGGTTGGTGGACATGATCCTCAAGATTGCCCCGATTGCCTGCACCTTCTTTGCGTTTCTCTTCATGGGTATTGCACTTTCATCCGGGATGAAGCCGAACTACCTCGAGGGGCTGAGCATCATCAACGTGGGCGCTTCTCCCGCCATCCCCCCTGAATCAAGCCTTGCTGCTGACATATGTCCATCAGTTCAACATGTCCACCCTCGGCAAGAACCTCCTCCAAGTCCCCGACATCTCCGACAAGGCCAAGGGGGGCTGCAACAAGGCCGGCAACGCTATCAATGACGCGGCCAACAAGGCCGGCGATGTCGCCGGCGACGTAATCGGCTTTTTCGGCGGCGGCGGTGCCAAGAAGGACTTCAGCAACGCCATCGGCAAAGCGGGCAACGCTGTGGGCGGCGCGGCCGAAGACGCATGCAAAAAGGGCGCCGAGATTGCCGACCAGGCTGTCCAGCTCACCGAGGACGTCGTCGACAAGGCGCTCGGCAGCGTTGCCAAGGCAATCGGCATCAAGGAGTACTACTCGCTGCATATCGGGGCGCTGTGCGAGGGTGAGTACCAGCCGCTGTTCAGCGACAAGGACGCGAAGCCCGAGGTGGCGAAGTGCACGCCCAAGTTCAAGGCGGCGCAGACGGATCTGAGCAAGAAGCTGGATGAGGAGCTGCAGGTTGGGCCGTTCAAGTTCAAGCTGAGCGATCTGGGTCTGGTCGAGGGGATCCAGAAGGCGTTTGACCTCCTTCCAAGAGCGCTAGCAGCCATGGGCTTCTTCTTTTTGTTCGCCGTGCTCGCCATTGCCGCGGGCTTCCTGTTCTCCATCGTCACCCTTGCCCTGGATTTCTTCATGCAGAAGTTCCAAAAGTTTGCGCTGCTCGGCGCGCTGGGGTTCACGGGCTTCGGATGGTTCACATCTCTCATCGGCGTCGTTGGCGTCACGGTCGTGGCGGAAAAGGTCAAGGGCGCGGTCAACAAGGAGGGCAACAAGTTCGGCATGTCCGCGGCCACCAGCCCGGGCCTGTACTTCCTGCTGTGGGCGAGCCTGGTATTCTCGACGTTTGCGTTGGCCCTGCTGGCTCTTGTGTGGTGGCGCATGCGCAGTGGAAAGGGGCTGACCGATCGGAAACACTATGCGGAGAAGAACCAGCCGGCGAGCAGCATGGATGATGCGCATGGGTTCTACCAGGAGCCTATCAATGGAGGGGCTGCGCAACCGACGCCGGATATGTATGGACAGCACCCTGGGAGGTATTAGGGGGTAATGGAGGAGATAGGGGAGGGTTGGTTTCCTCTGTGTTCTCCTTTCCGACGCGCGTTCAACACTCCTCCGCCCGCCAGCTAGTACCTCAACGCTCCTTTCTTCAACCATCCTTACCTCGACATTCCTTTGACATACTCCTTACACCACTCGTTTCGTTGGACATTTCTTCTTCAGCCTTCGTTACCTCGGCACTAGCTAGTGGCTCACGTAATCCGCCCACTTAGTTCTCAAGACACCGTCCTCTCTTTATGACTCCATTCGCTCGCTCTCACGTCGTTTCTCAGTATCTGTCGTCTCGTCAGTTGCACACACCTACCACTCGTTTGCAGAATTGTCACACCTACCGCGTTCATGTCTCTTTTACGAACCCGTCTTTCCCTTTCCCCTGGTATCGGGCCATTTCGTTTTCCATCGGTCGCCCTCTTCGCGCCACACAGCTTTTCGATTACCACCAACTCGGTTCAAACGCCGTCCTTCTCTCGTTGCGGAATATCGCTTCATAGAACTATCACTCCCTTTCGATGCATCGTTCTCAGGGAACCATTGCCTATTTATTCGTATCCGACACTCTTTTGAATCTCGTCATTCTTTCGATCTGACATTGTCCGTCGCATCGTCACTCACTCAGCCTTCTGCCACATCATCACATCAATACTTCGCCAAGCTTCGCAATCGCTTCGAAATTTCAGTCGCTACTTCTACTCTTTGTGTCATCTTTCATTGGATTTCCTGTCCTTACCGATACCCCGGTGTACCGTACCGGTATTGCTTTGCATGGTTGGGGTGTCGGGCGTTTTTGGGACGGGTTCTGTTGTGTTCTTCAGCGTGGATCAGACGCTCCTGTTTTGAATAAACATTCGTTCCCTGATACAAGATATTGGTTAAGAATTGCATAGATCTCATTTCGAACCCCTGAACCCTCTTTTGTTTGGATCGCGAGTCTCGGCAGGGGACTGTTTGGTGTTGACTGCTGACGTATTGGATCGCTGCCAAGAATCAGTGACGTCGGAGGCGCCCTATTCCCGTTAGGGGACAGCTGCTGTGCCCGGTTGGACCAACACGTCCTTTGAGCTGGTCTTCCCCTGTTGGGCTGTTTCAGACGATAGATATCTCGACCCGGCAGGCAGAAGTCCGAGATATTCTCAATTCTTCGTCGTCCCCGCTTTCCGTTTCCTGGTGTTCACCTCATATTCTCAAGCTCATAGCCCTTGACGCTCATCTCACAGTCTCTCTCTCACACACACACACACATACACACACACATATTCCACCTCTCACACAGCGCTACCGTGAAAATGCCCCGCCTCCCCATCGACTCGGACGACGAGCACGCGCTGCTCGACGAAGGGCGCCGCCGCGCGAAGCGCATTGTGCACGGCTTCATCGATTTTGCTTTCCAGGGCAACGTGCTGGAGATCGCCTTCGGCCTGATCCTGGCGTCCATGTTCACTGCGCTGGTCACGTCCCTAGTCACCGACATCCTGCTGCCGCCGCTCTCGGTCATCCTGCCGCTCAACAAGAATCTCGAGGAGAAGTTTGCCGTCCTGCGCCCGGGCCCGCACCAGCCACCCGACGGCGGGTACAACACCTTGAAGCAGGCGCAGGAGGACGGCGCGGTCGTCATGGCTTATGGGTGGGGGGTCCTCTAGTTGTCTCACTGTTTGGATGATTCCTGGTTGCTGATACCTGAACGGCAGATTCTTCCTGAACAGGCTGATCAACTTCATGGGTGTCGGGTTCTCCCTTTACGGGCTGGCAGCGGTGTATCAGTATATTTCCCAGGACCCAATCATCAAACACACGGTCAAGTGCAGGTACTGCCGGAAAAGCATCAACGAGAAGGTGAGTGTGTCATGGCGTCATCCGGAGAACTCTGGTTGACATGCAGAAGGCTTTGCGATGCGTCAACTGCTCGAGCTGGCAGGACGGAAGGGAAGACCAGGTAAACTGAGGCAACAGGAGGGGGGATCACGAGAACGTTCGGGTGGTGTCCCATCCCAGGGACTCCGTTCTTCAGCCCCTTTTCCGCTTCAAACTAGCACATACGACCACAGGCGGTAGGAAATTCGGGATCCCGTCCGCTCTCCCATAGACAAGCTACCGACCGCCAGACTAGTAGTTGGGTCGGTGACGACCAGCGAATCCCTGGTGTTGTATGTTTTTAGCGCATTTTTTCCCTTTTAACTTTTTCGGCCGTAAAGGTATTGTCGTTCTTCCAAGGGAGCGCAACGGGGTAATCATTAGTTATCACAATATCTAGATCAGCCCCAGGCCATGGTCCCTCCCAGTCCCTCTCTAGATGAGCATAGCACCACCAGCGACAGCCGCCGCGCCCATTATGACGGCGTTCTGAGTGATCCGGGGCATGCCGCCGGTGCTGGTGCTCGTCGAGGCGGACGCGGATGCAGACGCGGACGTAGACGTGGACGTCGACGCAGACGCGCTGGCGCCATCGGAGCTGGTTGGCACCACCGAGGTGGAGAGGGTGTCAGTGACGCCCGTGGGGCCGTCGGTGGCAGTGGGCTTATCGACGGTGGTGGCAGCGCCTCCGGTGGTAGCGGCGGCGCCGGCAGACAGCTTCTCAATGCCGGCGGTGACGGTGACGGGCAAAATGAAGGACGTGTAGTCGGTGATGACCTCGCTCTCGACCTTGGTCTTGGTGCCCTCCACCATCGACCCCAAGCAGTCAGCGACTTTCTTGACGGGGTCGAGCTTGCAGTCGGCATATGCGGCGCTGTGAGTTCACACGAAGGTCAGCGTCCTAGCCTCGCTGATGGTCGAGTCGGATCGCCGCGGGCTCACTTGTCGCCCATCGAGAAGGCATAAGTCATCGTGGATGGGCCGCAGAAGACCGTGATGCTCTCGTCGCCCAGGCCACACTCGTTCGGGTCGGCGCCGGCTGGGCACCTCAGCGCGTAGGCTGTGGCGGTGGGACCGGCCGAGACAACCGAGGCGACGATCATCTGCGCGTCGACCATGGGCAGGAAAATGTTGGCGATTGTGGTGGATTGCGCGGCCGCGAGGCCCGCAGCCAGAATTAGGGAAGCGGCGTGCTTCATGATGCTGGATGTGGTAGATGTTCAATCACTGTCTTGGAGTTACAAAGTCGCGGAAACGAGTGACTGGAGAGAAAGGGGCGAAGGAGTGGACGAAGTCGTATGGAAATGGGGCCGAAAAATGATCAACGAAAGAGGCGGCGACATTGAGGAAGGATTGATTCATCCATCACGGTGGCAGGCAATGCTCTCAATTCCTGTTTCATGTGCTCCACCCCCATCACACCCGCCTCCCAGCACTGTGATGATGGGACTTACCGGAAATTGGGGATCCGCCCGAATGGAGGATGTGCTTGGCGGAGGATGTTTGTGGAGTTCGGACCGCCCAATCCGAGTGGGCTGCGTCGGGGGTCAAGCAGCATACTCTGTATCTTCTGCCTCTTTGGCATCTCTGACTCCATCCAACTCGGTCCGGTACATGGATGGTCGAAGTCAATGTTGTCAGGTTGGCGCCACACCAGCCCAGACCGCAACGCTCATTGAAATGTTGTTTCTAAATCATGCCTGCCGCCAACAAGTGTTGCTGACACACACACCGAGTCTCCGGCCTAAGTGGCTCTTACACAGCGGTTATCGTCACTACCAGGCATCTCTCAGAACGCCACGGTCTCGAATCGTGGGCTCGTCTCGATCCTTTAAGATGGCAGATCAACAACGCCGTGTTCCAGTCCAGTCCCAAGATAGAATCTTGGCATCTGTCGGCGATTCGGCAACGGCATGGCGCCGAGCACTCTGCCAAGCGTCGCCAAGAGATGATGAGCAGTCCCGAACGGCGTCGCCAACGACGTCGATGTTTTTTTCTCTCCCTCCGTTTCTCTCTCGTAAGCCATGGCTACGCCAGAGACAGGTGACGGAGCAATAGTAGCATCATGAGATCACAGCGCTGGGCACTCGCTGCCTGGCTGTGCGCGGCTGGCGCCGAGCTCGCCGAGGTCGCCGGCGCTGAGTCGACCGTGTCGGTGTATCTGCCAGTATACGACGACTCGGACTGGGCCGCTCTCCGCGGGAGCATCATCAGCAGCGTGAGTGCTCATTCGGGTCTTTGTCTTTGAGATGGCTCCCTAACAACCAGCAGGACGCGTCCGTGACGGCATACACCGTCTTTTGCGCAGAACAGGCACCGAATTGCCACATCGCCGCCGAGCTGCCCTTTGTCTTCACCGAGGGCGCCCAGACGCTGATGTATCGCGGCTCTGACCCAGGCACCTTGTTCGTACGGTACTTCCCTTGTTGAAGGTGGTGTCGCTGACCCTCGCCAGAACGGCAGACCTCGAGTGTAGGCTGGATGGAAAAACAGCGGCCACCTGCACGGGGTCGTCCTCGTTCGGTCCCAACTACCGCGAAGGACCCATCACGGGGCCAACGACGGTCTGGACGAAGACTTTTGCTGCGGCTCAGGTGACTTGGGGAGTGTTGACTCTGACAACGCCCGGGCCAAATCCCGTCACCACCGACATTGACGGCACGGTGGTGGGGTCCATGTCTCCAAGCCCGACATCAGGAGCGAACAGGCCGTCGAACAACGGCAGGGCCGCGATGGCCTCGCTTGGAGCCATTTTGCTTGCCTTTTCGATCACATAAAGCCACATAGAGTTCGGTTTTGGAGTTTGTTGGATCTCGGGCGCTTTTCTGATGCCATGATGGATTTCTTCCTTGAGGATACCCGTTGCTCTTGTCGTGGCCATGGATGGATCTTTATCGTTGATAAGTCGGAGAATTTCCCCAGAACATACAGATAAGCCTTGAACACTCGGGGGAAATCACCGTCGGATAACTATGGCACGCACGAGTCGTCCATGCAACAATCGAAAGTTTGTGCATGTTTTGTGGCCGACACCTGCCAAGCGGCTGCCTGATTAGTCGCGCGGCTGCCGCCCCTTCCCTTATGCCCAGTTGACTTTTGAGCTCGCGTTTCAGGTTTCAGAAAGGGACTGCCAAGCCGGCGTGGCTTGGCCTCCCGCCAATCGCTGACTGCAAGCCCCTGACCGCGGCTTCTCGCCGGACCCCCAGGCCACACATGGCCAGATCCAGAGCGGTCCATGGTTCCTGCGTTGTGTGTGGATTGCCCGCAGTGGTTTGGCAGCGAACCCCTCCCGATCAACAGCCAGCATTCGCGCCTTGGCAGCACGACAGACGCCCCAACTGCAACGCTCTGGTGGTCAGATGGTCGGGGTAAGAGAAGGCCGCCGCGCGGAACCTGGAAAGAAACGAAACGGCCCTAAAGGGCCAGGGTGCGAGCTTTCCCGCAAGCGATGCGATTCCCACGAACGACGAAATCGCCCATTGGCCGTCCTCGCCTCGCCTCCTGCCTCTCGGGAAGCAGTGGACCTGACGGTCCTTACTGTGTATTTGTTGTGGGACCTGGGATGTGTGCAGATAGGAGGCGTTGACAGCTGATCGCTCCATGCGCATCCTTTCAAAAAGGATGGGCAGCCCTCCTCCAGGCCAACGCCGAGGCTCCTCATGAGCTGGACTTTTCGCTCTTCCCATTGTCCCTATTGTCCCTATTGTCCGCCATTGTTTCTTCGTTCGGCGTGTTGACCACCAACGATCGTTTCCCTTCTATTTGTCACCATTGTTGTTTCTTTGCTGCCTCCCTCCTCTGTCGTTGTCTTTGTTTTGAAGAAGCAGCCACATTGCTCGCTATCTTTGACTCCTAAGTGCTTGTTCCACCGAGCTTTGACACATCTATCCTTCAAGACACAACGGCTCGCTTCTACCTTCGTTTGCTCGCTGGCGGCAATTGGACTGGGTTCCCTCTCTAAGCAACAACTACACCTGCAACATACTCAATACTCAACATGAAGTTTGTCAAGTCTTTCAGACCCGCGGCCGTCGGGACGGCCGTCATCGCGGCCATCGCCCCCAAGGACCTGAATATCAACGACCCAGGTAGGTGACCCGCATCTTACTTATACTTCCATACCTTTTCTGACCAAAATCAGCTTCTATCAAGGTGTTGCCAAGACCATCGCCGCCGGAGTCATGTCGTACTACTCGGGCAACGCTGAGAAGTTCGTTGACCTCCCTAAGCCGCACTACTGGTGGCAAGCCGGTGCTCTTATGGGGAGCATGCTGGACTACTCCCACTACACGGGCGACACGAGCTACGACAAGACCATCGCCCGGGCCCTGCTGGCCCAGGTTGGCCCCAACTTCGACTACATGCTCCCGACGCACTTCGGCCAGGAGGGCAACGACGACCAGGCTTTCTGGGGATTTTCCGTCATGTCGGCGGCTGAAAGAAACTTTCCGCAGCCGGACCAGAACGTGCCGTCATGGCTGCAGCTGGGCACGAACCTGTGGAACTCGTTGGTCTCGAGGTGGAACACCACTGCCTGCGCGGCGGCCTCCTATGGCAGATCTTCCCTTCAAACCCGAACGGCATGGACTACAAGAACACCGTCAGCAACGGCGGCTTCTTCCAGATCTCGGCCCGCCTGGCCCGCGCGACCGGCAACACCACTTACCTCCAATGGGCCGAGCGCGTGTGGGATTGGACCGAAGCCGTTGGCCTGATCGATGCCGATTTCAACGTGCACGACGGCGCGAGCTCGAGCAAGAACTGCACCGACATCAACCCGGTCACCTTCTCGTACAGCGCCGCCATCTACATGTACGGTGCCGCCGTGCTGGCCGACCACACGGGCGACCAGAAGTGGGTGACGCGCACCGAGCGCATCCTCGAGGCCGCTCGGTCCTTCTTCAGCCCGTTTGAGAACGCCACGAACATCATGTACGAGCACGCCTGCGAGCAGGTCGATAAGTGCAACGCCGACATGCGCAGCTTCAAGGCCTACTTTTCGCGCTTCGCGTACGCGTCGAGCCTGCTTGTCCCGTCCATCAAACCGACCATCGAAGAGCTGTGGCACACCTCGGCGCAGGCGGCGGCGAAGGCCTGCTCGGGCGGCCCGGGCGGGCACTTCCTGCGGGCAGAAGTGGTACGTCGGCGGCTTTGATGGGGTCACGGGCCTTGCGAGGAGATGTGCGCGCTGGAGACAATCCAGGGGCTTCTGGCGGCCGGGTCGAAGCCACCTCTCAAGGGCGACCAGATCAAGGTCGTGCGCACTTTTACTGAGGCAGCGCCTGCGAAGCGGGGGCGGTTTGACATGCGCCTGGCGTAGATATGAGGGCTGTTTGGGCACTTTAGCCTCCAGGCCACCTTTCTTGTATATATAGGTTTTGGCATGCCGGTCTGGTCGACGAGCCAACTTTTGGCATAGCATGGCGGCGGGTAAAATAGACGATAATGAACAATATTCCTGACGTGACAGGCCTCATAAGCAGCAAGTGGCATCTCTGTAAGCAGACATTCTCTATCCCGTCTATATCTAAGCAACCACACCGCTCGTCTCAGCCTCCTTTTTCTCCTCATCCGCAGCCGGGGCTGTGCCTCTAACCTCAGCCAGCGTCCGCTTCAGCGAAGCCAAGAACCGTGTCACCTCCTCCTCGGTGCCAACGGTGATGCGCAAGCAGCCCAGGCAGCCGTGCTCCTTGCCGCGGAACCGGACAACCACACCTTTAGTTTCAGCCAGCCTCTCATACACCGCCAGCGCGGTGACGTTATCCGGCTTGCCCTCCTTGTCCAGCATCTCATACAGCAAGAAATTGCTATTCATGCCGCCCCTCAACCTTCCCACGCCTTCAATCTTGGGCATCTCCCGCACCAGCCTCTCCCGCTGGGCAATCAACTTGGCCCTGTTCTCCCTCATCTTCTTCAGCCCTTCCTCGCTCAGCGCATACTCGGCAACCTCTGCCGTCAAGCTCGAGATGTTGTACGGCGCCTTGAGGCTGTTCAGCAACCGCGCGATCTCGGGCGACGTAAACGCCACGCCCAGCCTGATCCCCGCCAGCCCAAACGCCTTGCTCAGCGTCTGCATCACCACCAGGTTGGGCCACTCCACAACCCACTCGGCCAGGCTCTTCTCGGGCTCCGCAAAGTCGATATACGCCTCGTCCACCACCACAACCCCATTCCACGTCGGGTGTTCCAGCACCGCCCGCACGTCCTCCTTGCGCAGCAGCGACCCCGTCGGGTTCCCCGGCGAGCATAGGTACACGAGCTTAATGCCGCCCGCCTCCGGCCCGGACAGCGCCTCCCGCACCGCGGGGACGTCGACCCCGAACCCTGGCGCCCCCAAGAGCGGCACCCTCACCAGCCCCACATCGTTCACCTGCGCCGACACAGAGTACATGCCGTACGTCGGCGGGCACACCAGGATCTTGTCCCGGCCCGGCACGCAGAAGCAGCGCAGCAGCGCGTCGATGGCCTCGTCGGAGCCGACGCCCACGAATAGGTTGGCCGGCGTCGGCGCGCGCGTGCTGTGCGCGCCCGTCGTGCGCAGCCGGCAGAGGAGCTGCTTGAGCGGGTGCTGGTGCGGGTCCGGGTAGCGGTGCAGGGCTGTGAGGGAGAGGGAGGGCCGTTGGAGTCATTTAGAGAGGTGGTGGAGGGGAGAGGCGGGCCGTAGGCGTTTTCGTTGGCGTCGAGAAGGATGTTGGTGCCGTCGTCTTTGTAGTCGCTAGAGGAATGGTTAGCATGTCTCAGTGATGAGTGACTAAGTGGGTGAGTGAGGGCTTACTCCCGGGCGCAGCGGTAGGGCTCAAGCGCCAAAATGTTGGGGCGGGCGCAGGTTTGGAGGTTGAAGGGCGACATGGGGGCAGTTGGGCTTGAGATGATCGACTCAACTTGTGTGGGTGCCGAGACAACAACGGGTTTTGTAAGGTTGTTGTGAGCGAGGGGTGTTGAAGAGTCATCAAAAGAGTCATCAAACGAGTCATCAGGCTGAGTGAAAGGAAAATGAAAGACGGGGAAAAGGCGCCGACTCCGGAGCGGGTCCTCAACGAGTAGACTTAGAGTTGATGATGAAACTCGAAATATTCGCGTCACGGACCCAAATGCTAAAAAGCAAGTATCCAACACAAGAAGGCAATTTGTGACTTCCCTCTGGTCCGTCTTTTCTCTCTCGATCAACAGACCGAGTCGAAGATGGTTGGGTGTTGCTGCCGGGAACATTACCCTAACCCTCGTTAGGGATATTACCATCCTATCCTCTCCTTCAAGGCCCCTCCCTGACCCTACCCTGGAGAGGTCTCCCCGCTCGCTCGGGAGCCAAGCCTTTCTGGAAGTCAAACCGAACACGGTCCGTTGGCGCTATTTCGGTCGCTGCATCCGTCCCAGGTTTTTGACGTCTGAGCGCAACGCAGCATTTCAGGCTGTTTGTGGACGCAGCAGCTGATTCGCCAATTGCTTGATAACAAAGTCGGCCCCGGCAGACAGCTCATCTTCTGGAAGCCTCCCGGAACCCCCGGCCGGGACACCAGCATGTTCAAACCGGGAGGCCTGCTGGGCGCGCCGGGTTCGATGGCACGACTGTCTGCACGTAGATGCGCGATGTAACAGCACTACGGAGACGGCCAGGCACGTTCCCATCCTGGCCATGCTCCTCCAGTTCCCCCAGCTTCCCCCTCACCTCTGCCCCAACCCTCCACTTTCGCCCACCCTCGCCCTTGTGATCCACCTCCTCGCCGACGACGGTCTCTCACCTGCGGACTGCCCTGTTCCAAGGGCCTAAGCTGGCGCTAGAGCGAGCGCCCGTTAGCGAGAGAACGGTTGCATCACCGCCATGGCTCTAACGACCAGCTTTGGTCCAGGCTCGAGGGCGTGGGGACGGAATTAACTAGCCTGTAGCCGATGGCGCATCCCTTGCCCCGTTGAACGGGACGACAGATTAACCAGAAGCTTGGGTGATATAAAGCCGTTGATCATCCCGTCCGGACTCTTGAAGGACCCCTTCCTGTCAGCGTTGCGATCCCCATAGACTGACTTCAGACGGCACCATCACAATGCGTCTTCCCTGGATCCTCGCCGGCACTGCAGCCGTGGCCACCGCACACAAGGGAAAGGGGCGCTTCGAGACGCTCGTCACCTTCGGCGACAGCTACACTGACAACGGCCGTCTCGGCTACTACATCAACAATGGTGGGAAGGCTCCCCCCCCGGGCGTGATGCACGGCGAGTCAACCACTACGGCCAGCGGTGGGCTGTCGTGGGCTCAGTTCGTGCCCAGGTGCGCCAACGCCAAGCTGATGGACTACGCCGTCAGCGGTGCGGTGTGCTCCAACCAGATCGTCTCCCGGTACTTTGCCTACATCAACCGTCTTTCCCAGCCATCCTGGATGACGAGATACCGTCCTTCCAGCCGACGTGGCCTTCAAGACGCTCTACCCCAAGCGCACCCCGGACAACACCGTGTATCCGTATGGATCGGCACCAACGATCTGGGTTTCGACGCCTTCCTCTCGGACTCGCAGACGCCCGGCAAGACCATCAGCGACTTTGTTGGCTGCATCTGGTCCGTGTTTGACAACATCTACAAGACGGGAGGCCGGCGCTTCGTCCTGCTCAACACGGCGCCCCTGGAGCTGACCCCTCTGTACGCCCACCCCGACAACGGCGGCATCGGGACAGCCAGTTCTGGGGCTCCAAGACGCAGTACAAATCACCGAGTACGGCCAGAAGATCCGCGAGTACTCGACCAGCGTCAACACTATGTACGAATACGGCGTGCCAGTCCAGGTCGCCCTCAAGAAGCGGTGGCCCGGGGCGACCGTCGATGTCTTTGATGTCCACAGCCTGCTGCTCGACATCTACAACAGCCGGCGAAGTTCCTCGACGCTCCCCACAACTCCACGGGCTACTTCCACCACTGCCCCCGCCCCCGGCTGGCAGCCCGTGTTCAACCAACCTGAGCCGCTCAATGGGTACATGGTACGACGAGCTTCATCCCTCGAACAAGACTAGTAAGTGCTCTCTGGCTCGTCGTCCCCGACAAGGATACCTGACAGGCAGCCCAGGCTCCATCATCGGTCACACTTCCTTGAAGTTGCCGCCGCAACTCCAAGTATGGAACTCGCTTCCACTGACCAGCCGGCTGTGGAAAGGCACCAGAGCAACAAAGAGGGAGACGTGAAAGATTCGCTTCAGGAGCCAGTTTTGAAAGAAGAGTTTTGAGCCCTTCATTCTGTAAATAATGGTAGTTTTAAAGACGGATGAGCATTTAAACGCAAATGAAAGCAAACCCTTTGTAGGCAAAAGATGATCCCAATCTGTGTCGGTCTCGTCGCTTGAAGAGACGGGATGAACAGCCCGAGGACCAGGCCGTCGGTGCTGCCTTAACGCATGCAGCCAAAAGGCAGAACCTGCAGGTCGCCCCACTTCAACGCAGCGGGTTTGCTCCATATCCGGGTTAGCGCGCTTTCTCGGCTCGCGGCGGGAGCCACTCGTGCCCGCTTTTTCCGCCTCTGCAATTTGCATCTGGCCCTCGTGGCATTCTCGCGACACGCAAACCCTTCCCCTCTCTGACCTGACACACCGGCCTGCCAACCGCAGAACAGCAGCAGAACCAGCGCCAATTTGCAACCCGCTTTTCGTTGCAATTTCCTTCTTGGAATTCTTTTTTTTTTCCCTTTGGTCCCGATTTCCTCGGTGGTTCCCCAGTCTTGGGTCGGCGACTGACCACATGTGCTGTCCCACTTCCACTCACGACACCACAAAAGCCGCGAAACACAAGCGGCAATCGTCCCGTGGGGCTGCCATCGGACGATCGATAGTCCTATCCTTCGTGCATCTTTGCCCTGCAGGGCAAAGCGAGGGCAGGCCGTAACAATCCGCAGCCCCTGCTGGCTGCTGATTTTGGAGGGGGGAACGCAGCCGACTGCCGGCCAAGGGCAGCAGCGAGCAAGCAAGCCTTGGTGTCGGGTTGCACCCAATCCACCCGCGTGGATCGTGTACACCCATCCATCCAACCTTGCTGCTCGGACGCCTTCCCGGTCCTGCGTCAAGACACGCATAGCTCGTCACATCCTGGCCACACGCTTGCCAGTTGGACTGGGGATCCAGGTGCCTTGTCTGGCAGCTCGTCATCGCGAGGAGATTCCTCTCGGGAGCCCTGCCAATCCCCGGATTGATGGCCACGCCCCTTCCCCACACCGGCAGCCGCGCTTCCTGATCTGGCCCACGAGGACCTCGCCGTCCAACTCCGCCGTTGCCTTCCAGACCCCTGGCGCTCGCGCCCGGTTCTTGGCTCGGGCAGCCTCCAGCCCAACAGCAAGCAAGCCATGTATTCGGCTCCCTATGGCTACCCCAATGCCGCCGCCGGCCCAATCTTCAACGGTGCCCCACCCCAAGGCGCTCACCTGCAACCTGTACCATCACCGGGCCAGCAGCAACAGATGATGTACAACGCACAGCAGTTCCCCATGGCGGGCCAGCCTGGTGCCTTTTCCGCCGGCCCTAACCCAGCCGCCATGATGGGAGGAGGCGCTGGCCCTGCAGGAATGATGCAGAATGGCGGCATGCCGCACATGACTGCGAATGGTCAGAGTAAGCGCCCCCATATCTACCCACCCATATGACGTCTGCCACCCCCGGGCCCTCGGACAAACTCCTCTCGTTTGTCCTTGTCCTACCTGACACGTTTCCACGCGCGGTGGCCTCGAGGTGTCGCTACGGCAACTGCCGCGACCCCCTGACTGGCAACGGCTCGCGTTGAGCTTCTTCTACCTCCCGTAGCCGGCGTGGTGTTCAGTGTACGATGGAGGCTGACACAAATCTCATGGCAGTGGCATTCCAGGCCGCCTTTACGACCTCGCCCTATGCGGCTGGGATACCATCTTCTGCGGCCCCTCAGCCGCAGCTGCCCGCCAACTTCATGATGGCGGGCCAGATTGCACCTTACCAGATGAACACGGGCCTGCCGAGCCAGCAACCCATGATGCAGCGGATGATGCCCGCTCAGCAGAACCCCGCTGCCATGTCAGTATCGACGCCTCAGCGGCAGTTCAACCCTAACCCGGCACGCCAACCAGCACCATGCCTCCCCAGCAGCCACAGTTTTCGACCCCTCAGCCGCAAGGTACTCCCCAAAGCCAGACCCCGACGACATCTCAGCCACCCCCAGTGTCAGCAGCAGCAACACCTCAGACACCAACTTTCCCGACCGAGCAGAATCAGCCTCAGGTAAATGGAGCCTCTAGCGCCTCTGCCCCGCAGAGCCCGGCCACGGACTCTCGGGACAAGGAGAGGATGACTATCCTGTTGGAGATCAACCAAGAGCTCCTGTACGAGTCGATCACCCTGGTTAATAGCCGGAATGAACTCAAGAGGGAGCAAGCGGCTGCTGAAGCGGGTGGGGAGAAGAACGCCGAGGTGGACTATGTCGAGGAGGAGAAGCTGGCGAACCTGGACTATAACCAGTGAGTTCGTCCCATCCACCCCAATAGCCCAGAGCCCAGGTCCCACTGACACAGAACAACAGGTGTATGCGCAGGTTACAGGCGAATCTCACATACATGTTCGCCCTGACCGACAAGAGCAAGGGCAAGCCCGTGCCGCCGTCCCCAGCGTACCTCACCCCGCCCCCTCTCAACCTCCAGCTCAAGCTCCGCCATCCACCACCCGACCCGGACAACCCCATCCAGCGGCCCGCCGACCCCATGGCCGACCGCGCCGAGCGCGACCAGCAGATGAAGAATCTCTACAAGCGCCTTCAATCCCTCTATCCGGGAATAGACCCCCGCAAGGAACCGCCCGCGCAGCCGTCTGGAGCCCGACCCGGTGTTACCAACCCGAACGTAGCAGCAGCAGCCGCTGCTGCAGGCGCGAAACCGCCAGGAGCAGGGCAGAATGGACCCGCTTCGGCATCGACTCCGGTCGGCGGACAGGGCTCGAGCCAAAATAGCCCTGCGCCGATGCCCGGACAGCATGGTCAGGGCCAGGGGACGCCGCAGATGGCGAATGCGGCTGCGCCGGGGATGATGTAAGTGGGCCGTAGCGAGCGCATCGGGTGAGCCAGGTGGTCGGCCTGGGAAGTGAACGTGTATGATTGCGAGCCATCTCGGCAGGCATCGGCGGCTGTGATGGGTGGGCTGTTGTGGTAGATACTGCGGGTAGTGCTGTTGTTGGTTGCTACATAGATCTGGCGGTTTTCAGGGGTGGGTATATGGCGGGTTTTTTTTTTTTTCCCTCCGTACCTTATTGATCTTTGCATGGCGGGCTGTTCTGTTGATTTCCGTTATCATCCAGCAGGGAAGAAAAACACTCGATTGCAGCCTGGCTTTGGCGTTTCATGGGCGCAGTTTATTTGACTAGGGTGTAATGGATAGGCACAGCAGCGAGGGCTCTTTGGAAGAACCGTGCAGAGGGTACCTTAGTTATCAAGAAAAGAAATTTTGAGGATGGGGTTCCTTCCGGCTTTGACTCGGACTTGAAGGTGAGATGTTTGGGAGGGCCTCGACTCGATGTATTGAGGAGGGTGTGGAGTACTGACTTCGTTGTACGAAAGGGGAGGCAAGCTGGGGATCCGGGGTGAAATTGTCCGCTGAGATGCTGAGATGCTGAGATAAGCCGCGTCATCGTTTGGGAGGTCACATGTGACAGGGACTGTTTTGCAATGGTGGCTGTTGTTGGGTGGCTGGTGATTTTACTATCCAGAGGTTTGTTGGTAGGAGATGGTTGGATGGCAGGGGAAGACGCGAAGGGGAACAGGGAGATGATGTCGAGAGATGGTGAGAGTTGGTGAGACAGGAAGAGACCGCCAGGTGTTTAAATCCGCAGGAAAATGGAAGGGTTTGTGGGTGGGCGGGTAGTGATGCGGTGGGAACGACCGGAAGCATGTCACAGGATCAGAATCGGGGTGGCATCTTCATTCACCCTGCTATGTGGCTCAGGATATTTCACGGAGGGGGATTTCCCAAGAGAATTGAGTTTGACATTGTTTAATATTGTTTGACATTGTGAATCTCTGGGGTGAAGTTATGCAGTCTTGGGTCCGGACTTGCACGTTGAGGGCACTTGTCATAGAGTCTTATGCGTCTTGACACTAGGCTACGAGCAGCGTACGCGCGAGTTAGGCCTCGAGTGCCAGGCTCTAAGTCGCGCCCAATCTCCAGGCCGACTGACTGGTCAAGTGTTGCCGGGCCCGAGGCAGTAGCTTGCTCCAAGAGCGGCCTGCATCTCGTCCTCGCGTCATACCATCCGTGATTGACATTTGTTTGTGAGGGGCGACCAGCCTCAGAGGGATCTCCGAGTGGACGTGCTGCAGTGTTTTCCGGCGGTGAGATCTTCTTGCCCGGTCCTGTGAAGATACGCTGGCTGGGGATCAGATGGTACATGCAGACAGCAAACCACAGCGACGGGAAACCAGGTGAGGAGATCGAAGGAATCTCATCAGGAGATCTTTGCTTTTTTGTGTGGTTATGGGTGATGCCCCACTCTTTCCTCTCAGGGTCACCAGCATCGACGCTGCCTTGCCGCCGCAGGAATCTGCACGGCGGGACGGGTTTGAATGAAGTGCAGGCGGCGATTGGAGGGAACGCGCCAATTGATTGGTCTCCACCACTCTGCCATGATGCCAATCGCTAATCAATACCGGAAAATAATATTAAGCAACTCTGCCACCACAATGCTTCCATCTCGACGACCTACAGGCCGCGTTGTCGCATTGTCAGAAAGATGACAACCAACGCCGCATCAGGACGCGTGGGATGAGGAAAATGGCTTCATCAACCACGAAACGTGCTGCTCTGGTGGGCGAATGGCCCCATGTACGAAGCACACAGTGGTTAATGGGTCGCCGACGGTTTGGCGGTGACTCGCTGCCCGCATTGCCCCTTCGGCTCGGTAACATGGTTCCTTGCAGGCATTTATTGCATGGATGTCCAGGGGCTCGCGCTAAATATCCATTGTGTGGATCCAACCCGCACTGCTTCACTCTGTTCTCCGTCTCTTCTGCTGCTACTGCTGCTGCTGATTTTGATTTTGCGAGACATCGCTTCTTCGTGTGTCCTGTGTGCCCTGGTAGCGGGTCGCCTCTGATCGTACTGTTTCAGCGTCGCCGGCCCCTCGATGAAACGAAAGAGGAGCTGCCCCAGCAGTCGCGCCCCGAAGACCCACACATTTTGAGGTTGACGATCTCGACCAGGCCGCTCCACTCCTCCGGGCGAACGAGCCATCCCTGCCTTTTCCCCTTGAAAGCTGGCTCCCGCGCCTTTTGGGAACCAAGAGAACTTTCGAGAGAGCCGAGCCAGCGAGGAACCCACGGCGATACCCAGACTATTCCGTCCCCCGAAACCAAAGGACAGCCGGCTACCGCCTCGGACAGAACATTGACGCCTCGGTTTCGGCTCAGTTCTCTCGCCATTTCGCGAGCCGGCCCCCCCGTATTTTGTCGTCGCGCTCGGGTTCTTCCTGAGCACCTGCGGCTGGTGGTTGGGGTCTGAAGTCGGGATGGAGTCCAACCAGAATGGAGGAGGGACACAACAAGCAGTGGCCAGCGCCGATCCAGCACATTCACTGAACAATGGCTGCGCCGGACGGACCAATTCGCCGCCAATCGCGGCAAAGAGCGACACCAAGTCGGGCGACCATGATTCCCTCGTCACCGTGCGCCTTTCAGAACCGCCGTCGCTCCATCTCAACACGGCAGTGCCGCCAGGCACGGTCCTGGCGAGGAAGAGCCCCATGCCCGACGACGCCAGGAATGACGCGGTGGCCGAGGCAGTGGACGAGGAAGAGGACGACGACAGCGAGTCGGAGATCTTCGAACCCGAGACCTCGGCAGCGAAGCGCAGGCCCAATCTGCTCCAAGAGCTCGGGAAGGCGGGCAGGGAGGGTTCAGACGAGGATAGAGAAGGCAGGACACGTCGTGATTCGTGCTCCAGCTCGGGGTCAGAGGGGGTCGACTGGGAAGAACTAGAAAAGAAGGAAGATTTAGAGTCAAAAGGTCAAGGCATCGGGAAGGTATGGTCTGAGGCCTACTCTAACGGATATGCTGGAACTAACAGGCACTGCAGCAGTCGACCGCTTCGTTACTGGCCAAGCTGGAACAGGAAAACGACAAGCTTGCGACAAACCCGAAGAGTGTCAAGGTCAAGGCGGCCAACAGGCGGCGATCCCGCGAGAGCCAGCCGAGACCTCCGTCCATGGCGCAGCTGCGCAAGATGGTCAACGGGCCGACGCCTCCCGCTCTCAGATACTCGACACTGCCACCGCCGCCCATGACGGAGCTCGAGTTCTATCTGGCGCTGGTCAAGGACCCCAAGCAGACCGCTGCTCGGCTGCCCACCCTCTTGTCCAACAAGATCAGGAAGGGTATCCCCCCGCCGCTGCGAGGCGTCGTCTGGCAGAGCATGGCGGGCGCCCGGGATAGCCTGCTCGAGGAGGTCTTCGAACGATTGTCCGGCGAATCGAGCCCGTATGAGGGCGTCATCAGCAAGGATCTCGGGCGGAGCTTCCCCGGCGTCGACATGTTCAGAGACCCGGAGGGCGACGGTCAGCGGATGCTGGGTCGGGTACTGAAATGCTTCAGCCTCTACGATACCAAGATCGGGTACTGCCAGGGGCTTGCATTTCTCGTGGGGCCGCTGTTGATGCATATGCCGGACAAGCAGGCGTTCTGCGTCCTGGTTAGGTACGTCTGATCCCAATATATTGCACAGTAATGAGCGAGAAATGAGACCCCGCTAACCTGTGCCACTAGACTCATGGAAAACTACGATCTGCGCCAATGTTTCGTTCCGGATCTGTCTGGGCTGCACATCCGAATCTACCAATTCCGCGAGCTGCTGCGACAGTATCTGCCCACGTTGTCGGCCCATCTGGACGATTTGCAGGTCGAACCGGCCTACGTTTCACAATGGTTCCTATCCTTCTTCGCCGTAACGTGCCCCTGCCGATGCTGTTTCGCATCTACGATGTGATCTTCGCAGAGGGCGCCTCGGAGACTATCATGCGGGTGGCGCTGTCGCTCATGCGCAAGAACCAGGCGCGCATCTTGGCCTGCACCGAGCTGGAGGACGTAATGCACCTGCTGCTGTCGCGGGGGCTCTGGGACTGCTACAACTACAATGCGGACGAGTTTGTCCAGGACTTTACCGCGCTGTCGGACATTGTCACCAGGGAGCGAATGAGCGCGCTCGAACAGGGGTACAAGGAGTTAAGATTAGCTTGGGCGCCAATCAACGCGGGACTGAGGCGGCGCAAGCATCAGTGGATGTGACACACCGCCGCCTCCCGCTTCCTGGGTCGCCTCTGGGCTTCCTCGTCCACTCCGCGGTTTGCGACATTCGCGGCAGCAGCCTCGGCATCGGGATCCAGCACCTCCCTCAATCCCGCACCCGGCGCTGCGTCGCGCCCGCTCAGCATGCTTCGGCGCAGCACGTCGAAGCAGAGCCTCTCCTCGATGGAGGCTGTCTCGACCACCACGTCGTCAGCCGCCAGCGTATTCAGTTCGTTCTCGACCGAAGCGACAACGATCTCTCGCGACAGTTCGGGCGACGAGCCGCCCAAGGAATCGACGACGCCGGGCGCGCCATCGAAGGCAATACCTGCCGCTTTCTCGGGCAGCATCAACACCTCCAAAGACGGCAGCAAATACCTGCACAGCCAGATCGAGGACCTGCTTACGGCGCTTAGTGAGCTGCAGCGGAACCATGCACTGTTGGCAAGTCAGTTACAAAAGGAGAAGGAATGAGCGCGAGGAAGACAGGCAGGCTGTCCGCTCGCTGCTGGACGGCTTGCGCAGAAAGGCGGATGGAGGAGCGACAGCATCAGCGAGGAGGGGCCTAGACTCGGCAGCGCGAAGAAGCCAGTAGCCGTGGCTGGAGGTGGCGATGCCGCGCATCCGACAGCGGAACAACTTTCGGACCTTCTTGACGTCGTCGAAGTACGGTTCAGCGAGCCAGTCCCCAGCCCAACGATCTCGATACCAGAGACCAAGTCGCAACTCCGAGATGAACTGGCACGGGCGAAAGAAACAGTTATTACAAGAGAGAGCAAGATGCAAGGAGTATAACCGAAAGGTCCAAGAGATGGAACAAGAAGTGGCCTCCATGAGAGACCAACTGCGGGAAAGTCACGCACATGTCCGAAAACGTCCACCAGGAGAAGCAACGCCTCGAGCGGCAAATCCACGGCATGCGGCTGCGCGCCTCCGACACGCCATCGTCCAACGCGGACAAAGGCGATTGGTTCCCGAAGGCCTCGTCCAACACTCCCGCCGCCACGGGTCTGCGCGAGCTCAAGCTCGGGCCGCAGCAGGTCCACGCCATCGCAGGCAGCCTCGCCCTACAGCAACAAGCGCGCCTCGTCAATGACGGTGCACAAGAAGGCCAGCAACGAGTCGCTGGCCACGCTGAACAGCCAAGCTGCGCAATCATCAGGCCCGACACCGCCCGCCCCCCCGCTTAACGAGAGCGATGCCATCCTGCTGGAGCTCGTCCAGGCCAAGACGGCCGGGCGGTCGCGCGCCAGGAGCTGGAGGAGGTCAAGCAGAAGCTGGAGCAGTTCCGCAAGGCGTTTGGGCTCGCGCCGGGGGAGACGCCTCTGGCGGTAGTGCACCATAGCCATAACAATCACAACAACGGTGCTGGGACGGCTCTCGGGGGTGTCTTTGGGCGTCTGACCGGGTCGTCCACACCCGCGACCCCTGCCGCGGGTTCCGAGTCGCCTGCCAAAGTGTCGACGCCGCCGGCGACGACGGGGAATACGTCGAGTGGTGGGTTTTGGGGATGGAGGAGGTAGTTTGGGTGATGTATTGCTGTTTTTCAGAAGAGCGAGCTGGGCTGCCTCCGTACCTTAGGTGTTCGAAGGGATCTTGTTGCTGTTTTTGGCACATGGGGTGTAATTGCTGGGGGTTGGTTGGCGGCATTTTGTTGAGCATCATGATACCAACATTGATTCCCCTGCATCGGAGGATAAGGGTGTTCCTATACCCTCTTTTTTTTTTTTGGGAGGGTGGGCGTTGCTGGAACGAGCGAGTGGTGTTTGGGCTCTGATGGAGGGGCAAGTGGAGGTTGCATTTTCGGTTGCTGAACGAAGAAGGGCTTTAAGAGACAGACAGACAGCCCCAGAGGCAATGGAAGCTACAGTACCGTCGTAGTAATAGTGGGGTTGCACGCAGCATGTCGCTGCCGCAAGGAATTGAAGGGGATCGTTATTGAAACCTGCAGCTGCCGTGGATCCCAACAGATCCTGATAAAGCGCGTCGTCGCAAACGTCATCTAGTGTATCCTCTGGCTGCCAGTGTCGCGTGCGGACACGATGTTTTTGGAGCTTTTGGTGGGTTACTGACGCAGCATTAGCGTGGAATCACATGCATGGATGACGCCTCTCGCTGTGGAAATGATGCGCCAGATCCGAGAAGAGTTAGCCCCAGCAAGGAGGCAAGCTCAAAGCTCGGCCGGCATTGAGAGTGGAGACATATCACAATTCGAATCGCGGCGCAATTTGGCGATAGTTGAAAATGCTCGTTCATCAAACCGAGCTCTGCTGGCGTGTTGTCCGAACAACCAAACGAAAAGCCCGTATGCAGAAAACCGGGAGGTTAGAAGACTGCACCAACCCGATGTACTACGCACAGTCACCCCCGAGCTGGCAGTCGCAGGTCCCTGACAGGCCGCGCTTTCCTTGGTGCAGCTTGGTGTGGCATGATGAGATCATTGCGGGTGGTCCTAGCTGGCCGTTCTGGGACGCCGCCAGTGGGAAGGTGGAGCCTGCATGGTCGAAGCTTCCATGCTGCGGGAATCCATGACGGGACGCACTTGCCCGGCCAGCCTGCAAGTTTTTGATAAGCCAGACAAATAATTCACCCTGTGAGGTAGCGTCCTTTCCTGCTTGCCCAGGGCATCTTCTAACCCTTAACTCGCACCTCGCACTCGCAATCTCTCCTGAAACAACAACACTACACCTCGCATTTCTGCTGCACGGAGGGTCGCCAGCTTTGAACCCCTCGATTCTCGCTACCCGTCGAAATCGCCGTCTTCTACCCCTGCCCCTCCTGGTGCCTGTCAACGTCACGGTTTTGACAACCATCATTCCACCTGCAAACCGGACACTTCCCACGCGCCCATCGCACGATAGCAATTCAAAATGGCTGATACCACCGCCGCTAACGGCAACCCCAACGTGGAGGCTGTCAAAGCCAGTAAGGTGCGTGTCTCTGGGTTTCCCACGTTTTTTTTTCCTTACTCTCGCATTGACTGACACCTGGCTAACCCGTCCAAGTGTTTCACAGCTTCGAGGCATCTTCCGATCGTTCCGCCGCCCGAACCGTACACTGACAATACCCTCCCTTTCCAGATGCCGCAGCTGCCTACGAGACTGTCCCAACGGTATGTCATGCTCCAGCACCTCGAATCTGCTTACTTGTGACACTGAGTTCGACGTTCCCAGGTCCGGTAGCTCAGAACGTCATGGCGCAATCGCAGAAGGCCTCGGCCGAGTTCTCCAACCTGGCCGCCGCCCGCCATACTCCTCACTACCAGCTGCCACCGGCCAGCCGCTGACACACTACCACTCATTCTTCTCGGAGCTCCTGTCCTGGCGCAACCCTCGTACGTCCCGCGCACCATTGGATAGCAAGGACTGGAGGGAATGCTAACATCTCGCAGGGCGTCTGCCATTGCCTACGCCACCATCGTCACCATCATCTTCTCGGTTAGGTACCTTGATATCCTGCGGTGGGTGTTTAAGCTCACCTGGATGGTTCTCGGCATCACCCTTGCCGCCGAGGTTGCTGGGAAGGCTCTCCTGAACAATGGCTTCGCGACCCAACTCCGCCCGCGCAAGTACTACACGGTGCCGAAGGAGACCCTGGATGCTCTGATTGGCGATGTCCACGAGCTCATTAACTTCTTCGTCATCGAGTCGCAGCGTGTGCTGTTCGCCGAGAACGTCTATGCCTCAGCTGCCGTAAGTGGTCTCCACAATTGTCTCCGCAGGAGCTCAGAGCTATGGCGTCAGAACTGTCAGCTAACCCCCCACCAGGCCGCGCTCGCCGCTTTCATCTCGTACTACCTCGTCAAGATCGTCCTTACTGGGGCCTGGCCGTGATCGCCACCACTGTCGTCTTCTTCACCCCGCATCTACTCACCTCCAACCAGGAGCTCATCGACAGCCAGCTCAAGCATGCCAGCGAGGTCGTCAATGCCCAGACCACCCAGCTCCGCCATGTCGCCAGAAGCACACTGAGCAGGCCACTCACCTGACCAAGCAATACGTGGGCGACTACACTGCCAAGGCCCAGGCCTTGATCCATGTCGCACACAACGGCCAGCAGCCGAAATCGCCTATTAAGGCCTCCGACTTCCCCGCTGCTCCTAAGGAGAGCCCCAACAAGGAGCCCGAGTTCCCCACTGCTCCCAAGGATGACTTCAAGGCTGTCGATACCGGCGCTCACCACCACTCCGAGGAGTCGGCGGAGAACCCTGAGGAGAAGCCCCTGGTCACTGCCTGAACAGGCCATCTCGTTCTTGGTGACCATAACATCATTGGTATTTTGCAACGCCCGTGTGGCACGCATCCGGATTAAGTGTCGACTTCGAGGGTAAATCCACCAAGGGATAGGGGTGAACAGAAGAAGTGGGATGGATGGTGGGACGGTGTAGGATGGTAAGGCAAGACTGGCAATGCGCGTGAGAAGGGTTCAAGGTCATGGTAATTGGGCTCTCAATGCTGGGAGAGCCGTGCAAAATTCCAGGGTTTATTGGCTGGATGGAAGGGACGGATGGGCGGATGGAGTATTGTCTGTCGAAATAGCTGTATTTTCTTCCCTTTCCTTTCATGCCATGAAACCGCCAACAGTGCCATTCTTGGTGGGGCCGTACCACCGGATGTGCCCGTGCTAGTCAACATGCAGAAGCTCCTTCAGGCGTGCATCTGCGCGAGACCCTCCTGGATGTCTCGGCAAGGTGGTTAAGTGCACGTGAATTCTACTACCGGGTTGGCGGGGAGCAGAAGGAGTTTTGAGGGAGTCAGCTAGCGAGGTATTACTAATCACATTTGTCCCCGAAGCAGCCAATTCCAGCAAACGCAGTGGTCAGTAAGTTTGGGTCCGGAGAGTATCTTCTTAGCTCGAACTTACAGAGGCCAGAAGCTTTACAGATTATAAACCTCATACCGATCTACCGAGATAGCTAGCAACCAAGCCGGCGGCTTACACCTTCCATCCAACGCTCCCGCTTTTCCCGCTCCTCCCTAGCCGCGACGTCCTCATGCTCCCGCTCTTGCCACTCCTGAATGAACAGGGCCTTTTCCGCCTCCCGCCCATCCGGGAGTATATGTCGTCCTCGAACCCAGACCCTGATTACGTTCAGCCGTAGAGGCCGTAGAGGCTTTTCGTAGAATCGGCTCGCGAGCGGCACTATGCCAATATGCTTCACCCCTTCCCGCTGCTCTGGCGTCGCCGGATATGGGAAGCTCATGCTTGTAATAGTCGCACGCTCCGCTCTCAAAAAAAGGGCCCATATCTGGGTGACCGTATAGAAGGTCGTCGGCGGCTGCTCCGGGCCTAGAGCGAGGGCAGTGAGGAGGGCTTTATACTGCAGACTCTCAAGAGAGCGTCGAGGGCCTCGGTAGACAAAGCGCCTAGTAGGAGGATTAACATCTTTTAGCGAAGTATATGTTGTAGGTGCTGAGGGCTTTAAAAGTGCTATAGGAGAAGAGATAATAGGAAATTAAATACGCACCAATGAAGAGGATAGCCGTAGAAGGGTCTTCGACGAGCCGCGCGTACTTGACGTAGTAGAAGTCGTGTACCTGATGGAGCGCCCAGAAGCATCTTGTCCATTTGTTGTCAATCTTCTCCGGTGTCTGGCGTCTCGCTCCATATCTGAGTCCTGCTCCGCGTCCGAGTATTGCTGGATGTCCAACCGGCGTGGTACGACAAAGTCTGGCGGCAAGCGGATATACATGAAGGCAGTGGCGGCGAAATGGATACGAGACGTTAAACCGGTCCTTGCCATTGCGTATTAGCTACGTTGTTCGCGGGTGGTTGGAAGGTGAAAAGGAACGAAGTGGTGGTCTAAGGATCGAACAATGGGGTTCAAGGTTTAGGTGGGTTGATTTTTATGACTATATACGGAAGTCCCTGCTAATCTTTACCCCATCTTCAAGTGGACGTGACAAGGGATGCTTTCCCTTTTGAGTTTGTCTTGTACTCCGTAAGCGAGGATCCGGTGCTATTATTCTAGGCTTTGGTTATGCTTCGCCTTGAGCAATTGATATTCGGCTGAAGCCGTGATGCGGTTTGAGTTGAACCAGAGGTTTGAGATTGTCGATACTGCCAACCCTTGGATGCCAGATGACCACTGTCGTAGTCCGCGCTTTCTGGATGCTGAACGTGCGTTGTGTCTGTCAAAGGACGGATCGTTCGATTACGCTGTCATGCAAAGCACACGGAAGTAGCCTTGCAAAGCACTTCGGAGACAACACCAAGGGCCCAATATACAACCAGTTCAGGAAGGGGAAGCTATATAAGTATACCAACATGTACCAGTCTCACAAAATAAGATGCACGACAATAAACGAAATTAGCCAAAAAAAAAAAAAAAAAAAAAACTCCTTCCGTCCAGGAACCGCCAGACAACGCCCTGGGCATACCACCCATTCATCCTGTGCCAACCATCACCTGTCCATCTATTACCCCCACCATACCACAACCAAGAGACGCGTGCCTCATCAGAACCAGACTTGACTCAATCACTCAGTCGCTGTCGTCCTCCATCCACAAACTCATCTTCGCTATCCTCCTTTCTGCCCTTTCCACGTCCACCACCACCGCCGCTCACAAACGAGTCGTCCTCGTCGTCATCATCAATGTAAATCGGCTTCGCCCTCGCGGCCGCCGCACGACCGGGCCTTGCCTTGGGCTTGGCCACCGGGCTGGGCGGCTCATCGTCGGCCAAGATGTCGTCTTCGTCGTCGCTGACTACCTTGCGACTTGCCTTGGCTTTCTTGGCGGCGTATGCTTTGGCGGCGGGCGAGAGAGAGCGGCCGTCTTTGGTTTGGCGAGTGCGACGGCTTTCGGCTTCGCCGCGGCCTTGGCGGTCTTGGACGCCGGAGCTGCGTCGTCGTCGTCTTTTGGCTTGTTCTTGGATCCTGGGGGACGGCCCCGTTTTTTGGTGGCTGCGGGAACGACGCTCAGGGGTGCTTTGGCTTTGGAAGCAGCTGTCGGCTTGGCGGCGGGCTTGTGCTTACTGCAGGGAGGTCGTCGTCGGAGAGGAAATCGTCTAGGTCATCTGGCTTGGTGGATTTGCGCGGGGACGACATGGCGAGGGCCTCGTAGTTGGTGTCGTCGTGGCTGTCGTTGTCAAGGATGGACTTGGACGATTTGGCCTTCAGCTTGGGGATGGGCGCATCGCCTGCCTCGGGGCGAGACATGGCAAACAGGCTCAGCCTGCCGCCGTTGCTACTCGAGGCGGCCGGAGCTCCTATCCCCTTGACCATGGCACCAACATCGCCGAGCATCTTGTCGTCATCATCCTCATCCGTGTCGGAGCCGAAGTCTTCGTCCACGTACCGGGGCTGGCTTTTGAGGCGGCAGCCCGCTTAGTCGGCTTTTCGACCACTTCATCATCCGACTCAGAGCCGAACGCCTCCTCCTTGACTTCAGGCTTGCCGAGCTCGATGAAGTCGTCGTCCGAGTCATCGCTGAGGATATACTTGGATTTGGTGGCAGTTGCCCGCTTGGTCCGACCGTTGGTGAGGTCATCAGATATGGGGGCGGGTTGCTTCGACCTCTTTTGACCACTGCCTTCTTCCCAAGAGCAGCAAAATCATCATCAGACAGGTCGTTCTTGGGTTTGGGTTTGGCTGCTGCCCCGAACTTTTCGGCGAAGCGCTCATGGGTTTTGGTCTCAACCTTGATCTTCTCTGGCTTGGGAGCTGCCTTTGCCCTGGGCCTGCTCTTCTTCTCGGGCTCGTAGTCGTCGTCGTCCCTGGGTTTGCGGCCCCTACCGGCGCCAATCTTCAACGAAGTTCGGCGGCCCATCCTGCGGATGCCGGTGGAGATTTCCTCCTCCAGCTTCAGCTGAGTGTGCCACTCCTCGACGAAGCCGTCAAGGTCCTTGACCCACAGATCCTTCTCATCCAGCGCGTTGAGCTCGTCATATTCCGCCTTCTTCGCCGCGATCATGTTCTTGAGCTTCTCGAGACGCTCATTTGTGAGCGACCAGATAGGCATCTTTTGTCTGTAGCCGGCCGCAGCGCAAGACCTCGTAGCAGAGGAACTTACCGAAGAAGGTAATCGTAATCGCGAGCACCAGCAGAAGCCTCTTCCTCGTCGCCGTCATCTTTGCCCAGCTCCTCATCTGTCGATTTGGTCTTCTTGTCGTCTTTTAGGAGGGAAAGCCTCGTAGTTACGGTCACGGAGTTCTTGGACGAGAACATCCTTCTTTTTCTTGCTGACCACGAGCTTGTTCTCAATGATCTCGGAGATGAAGCGATATTGGTTCTTGAGCTTCCGGTAGTCGGCGTGGTAGACACCAAGCCAGTGGGTCTGCGTCTGTTAGCAAAGCCAACAAGCGATAGGGGGACATACGGACCTTGCGCTCCGAGTACATCTTGAGACGATAGTGGTAGTACTCCTCCATAATCTGCTCCGGGTTCTCGTACTTCTGAATCTGACCCCGCGTGTTGAAGGCAACCAAGTTGGTGGTGGTGATGCTCTTAGTGAGCTTGAATTTCTCCAACAGGCCCTCGTCGAGCGCTGCCTTCAGGTGCTTGTCCTCGATTTCGATGACGAAATGGACCGTCTGGTGGTCGTTGAACTCCCTGTAGTCCTTGATCCAAGAGGGCGTCTTCTCTGCGCGGAGGATGTCCTCTAGTTTGGACTTGAAATCGTCGGTCCACATCCGGATGGGCAGCTCGGTAACGTGAATCTCGTTAGGGTTCTGTTCGTCCTGCTTGATGATGCCGTTGAACTTGTACCTGTTGGGGCCGTCGGCTTCAACAACGCCCTTCCAGCCGCGGAACCAGGGGGTCATCGGCTCAAACGGCTTCTCCTCCGGGTCGTTGGGGTCGAGCCTGCCCATGCGCCGCTTCAGGTTCTCGACGATGTCGATCGGTGGTAGTTGGGAATCGACGTGCTCCAACCAGTGCCGATACCGTCGGCACCGTTGACTAAGACCATGGGGATGATCGGGACGTAGACCTTGGGCTCAATCATGTTGCCGTCATCAAACTGGTACTCGAGGATGGGCTCGTCAAGCTTGGAGAAGACGCGACGGGCAAAGGGGGACAGCCTCGTGTGAATGTAACGGGCGCTGGCAGCATCCGAACCTCCAGAGAGACGAGAACCAAAGTTACCGCTGGGCTCAAGGCAGTTGACGTGTTGTTGAACCAACATAAGTCTGCGCCAGGCCCACAATCGTCTGCTGCAGGGACTGTTCACCGTGGTGGTAGGCGGCCACCTCCGAGATGTAACCAGCAAGCTCGGCCACCTTCTGATCATTGACCAGGTTGCGCTTGAAGGCACCGTAGATGACCTTGCGCTGACCGGGCTTCAAGCCGTCAATCATGGAGGGGATGGATCGCATGTTGTCAGCCATGCTGAACAGGATAAGCTCCTTGTTGACGAAGTCGGCGTAGCTCTTCCTGGCCATGGTCGAGTCGAGGTATGTGCCGGGGACAAAGTTGCCCAGCCACTCCTTACGAGCATCCGCTTTCTTCTTGGAGAAGGCCAGCTCAAACAGTTGCGACTCTTCCGGCTTCAGGATTTCGAACTTTTTCAGATGGCGATCCAAGTCCTTGAAGTAGATCTGAGCGTCCTCGTTGGACGAAGTACCTAGACCCTTCAGGTACTTGTACTTCCACTTGCGCAGCTCGGACTTGTGCTCCTCTTTCCACTTCTCGTACTGCGGCAAGTTGAAGAAGGTCTTGAGGTTCTGGGGCTTCTTCGGGTTGGGGCCCTGCCAAACCTTGACGACGGGGGTGATAAACTCCTGGAAGAAGTCATCGATCCGAAGCAGCGATGGAAACTGGACTTCGAGGAAGTTGATGAGCAAGCCTTTGATGTGGCTGCCGTCGAGATCCTGATCGGCCATATCATCAGGTGGCCGTAGCGGAGACCCTTGGTGTCCTTATAGTCCTGCTTGTGCTTGAGGCCGAGGAACTTTTGATGTTCTCGATTTCTTTGTTCTTCATGATCTGTTCGAGCGAGGCATCGCGAACGTTGAGCATCTTACCGCGGAGGGGGAACACGCCGATGCGGTCGGGATCAAGAACGGCACGCCCGGCAACAGCCAGACCCCTGGCGGAGTCACCTTCGGTCAGAATGAGAGTGCATTCGTGGCCGCGCTTGGTGCCGGCCCAGTTGGCATCGATGAGCTTGTCGTTACTGATGCGGGACCGCTTGTTTCCGTCGCTCTTTGCCAGCATCTTGTCCGCCTTCCGGTCCGCGAACTCCATGATGTTGGCGATGACCTCGGAGGCCTTGACTTTCTTGAGGAACTGGTCGCTCAGGACGCATTTGCTTCCAAAGGCGCTCACCTTGGTGGTCAGCTGCTCCTTGGTCTGCGAGGTGAAGGCCGGGTTGTCGATCAGGCAGTTGACGAAGATGAAGATGTGGTTGCGGAAGTGCGAGGGCTTGAGAGAGTGCCCCTTCTTCTTCTTGTTCAGCTCCTTGCCGAGCGCCTCACAGATCTGGTCGGCGATGTAGTTGACGTGGGTGCCGCCGGACGTGGTGGCAATATTGTTGACGAACGAGACCTGCTGGAACGAGCCGTCCGAGACGGAGAAGCCAACCTGCCACAGGCGGCCGTTGTGCCTTTGTTGGTCAAACTCGACCTTGGCGACCGCCTTGTCGCCGTCAACCGCAGCATCGCCCCGCTCGAGTGCAATGGCTTGGCATAGAGCTCACAGTAGGTCTTGAAGTTGATCTTGAGGTGCTCCCCGTTTCAGCCAGACTTTGACGCCCGACACGGTGCGGCCATATCGTAGACACGGCGGTAGAGGAGGGCCTCGAGGTCGTCGTCGATCCCGTTCTCCATGCCGAACCTCTTGTAGTCGGGCAGGGAGATAACCTTGACAAAGTCGAAGACTTGCTGGCTGTAATCTTGGCCTTGTCCATCTTGCTCATGTTGTCGGTCCACGTCTGCTTGTACCGCTTGCCGTTGCTCGAATCCTGGCACTCGAGGGTGAATCTCCGACTGAAGATGTTGGTGAGCTTCGCACCGTAACCGTTGCGACCACCGACGGTCTTCTTCTCGTTGTCGTCGTAGTTGGAACCCGTCAGGAGGTGGCCAAAGATGAGCTCGGGAATGTAGCACTTTTCCTTCTCGTGCATCACGACCGGGATGCCCCTGCCGTTGTTCTCGACCGAGATCTCGCCGGACTCGCGGTCAATCGTGACCTTGAGGTACGTCATGGACGAGTCTCTCTGGCTGTTGTCGGCCGCGTTGACGAGAATTTCGTCGAAGATCTTGTAGAGACCGGGGACGTAGGAGATGGTGCGGTTCTCCATCAGCTTTTCTGTCTTGTTGTAGACCCACATCTTCTGATCCGTGACCTCGACGGAACCAATGTAGGTGTCGGGACGCTTGATGATCTGCTCAATGTGGGAAAGCTTCTGGTACATCTCTGAGGCGGTTTTGTCGGACTTTGGCGGGGGCTTCGCGACTGGCGAGTCGCTATCATTGTCGATCTGCATGCTTTCGTTCTCAATCTCGGCAAGAGGCTTGGTCGCCTTCTTCGGCGCCGCCTTCTTGGGTTTCTTTGGAGGCGTGCTCAACATGCCATCATCTTCGGCATCGCTTTCTGGCTTGGCCCGCTTCCTCGAGGCGGCCTTAGCGCCTGTGAGTGTGTGTCTGGACCATTTTGACTGGTTTCGTCGTAGCCTTCTTTGGCGCGGCCTTCTTTGGTTTCTGGGAAACCTTTAGCTGACTGATCGCGACAAGCGGAAGAGAAAGCGGCGTTCACGGAATTTGGTGGGCGAGAGGTGGAGGAGGCAACGCGCAACATACGTACCACCTCTGGAGAGTAGGCGTCCGAATCGCTCTGACCGAAGTCAAAGGCCGAGTCGGCGTCGGAATCCATGGCGACGGGTTGGGAACAACGTTCCACAGCACGCGGCGCGCGAGTTCAGGGGTCTGAATGAAGGCTGGGCCGGCGGAGAACAAAAGAGCTGGGAACATGCAGGGAGCAGAAGAAAGGACAGAGATTTTCGTCCGGCCGACGAACAAAAAAAAAAAACACTCCAGAGGGTGCTGTAGGCGACTCTGCGTGTCCAGAAAAGCCGGAAACAGAAATACGAAGGAGAGAGTGAAGGTTGAATGTGGGGGATGGCGACTGTGGGCTTGCGGCGGCTGCAAAAGGAACGGACTCCTGTTGTGGCAGAGCGACGCCAAAAAGTAAACAGAGGATGTTGTGTGCATTTCCAAAACAGGCGAGAACTGGAGACGTTCGAGACGACAGACCCCACATTGCTTGGCGCGACACCGACGCGACTTGCATAACTTAGGTGATGTAGCCTAGGAGGCCTGAGGTGTCAAGGCAGAACTTCCCCAGGGAGCAGGTTGGCCCACTTTTTCTAGGACGACAATTCGACTCGACGAGGGAAGTCGCGCTGGACGAGCGGCTGTGAAAATGAGAGTGGGAATTTGGAATTACCTGGAGCATCTTCCGTCGCTCAAAGACGAAGAAAGGCCCGAGGTGACCTGCCACGAGCATCCTGTCCTTGGTCACCAATGGCGTCGCTGTGTTTACGGGTCGGTGTTTGCTTGCAAGAAGAACCAGGCCTTGTGCGAATCTGCAGATCTGGGGTCCCAAGCAGTTGCAAGTTAGGCACATCGCACATGTACGATGACGGCGGCGATGTCTGGTGGCCTGTGGCCGAACTTTTGCGTGGTCAGCTTGACGATTTGTCAGTATTGTTCCTTCCGGGGCCACAAATGACACAAAATGCGGATCGAGTCCTCGAACAGAACGCCTTTCATTCCTAGAGGCGGCTGTCGACTTGTGGCTGCTGATACGTCCCGTCATCGTTTGACCGGTCGTGGCGGTCCTCGACACTGGCCATGAGTTAATTAATTTTTGGTCCTTGTCCTTCCGTCGAAGCTGGCCGATGGAAGTTTGGGTCAACCACCAGAATCTCGAGGACTGGCGAGATGAGCGCCAATCCCAACGGAGACACACCGCAGCTGCCCGCTTGCCGGCTCGGCTGTAAACGCCCGTCTCCCTAGAGACACCTGTTTCAAGCGGCTCCAATCAATCGCTGGGAGGCGGCTCGACAGGGAGCAATTCCAAGCTGTAAGGGCATTTCGTCGCCGCTGTTACTCCCCCACGGCTGTGGAGCAGTCTCTGTTGCGGCGGATTGATGCTGTGCGCTGATGCCCACAGCCTGCTGTACCACTCATCCCTCAAGACAGCACGCGCCTGGAAATTTCCCGACCCGATGTCTATAGCCGCGACAAGTCTGTGGCAGTCGCACTGCCTGGGGAAGAGGCTCTGACATCTCTCTCCGATGACGCTCGTGGTTCTGCCCCAGGCTTGGGTACCTTGACGACTGGGCCTCCTTTCGCTGACACTGAATTGCAAGTGGCGTGCCCGGAGATTTATCGCATTATTCGAGTGTTGCTGATGCTGAAGTTCAACGCTCAGATCGGGCACCAATCTTGCCTGACCCGCGCCTTGAGAGCTTCCCTTGGACGAAAGAGAGATAGATGCATGGAAGGGCAAGACCCCGGCAAGGGTATGGCCAGGCCGGCGGCACCTCCGAGTGGTTGACACTGCGGCGGTGCAGACAAGAGTCCCACTCACCAAGTAGTCCGCACCCGAGATACCGGTCTTCGGCCCCCTTTTACCGGACCGGCCGGCCATGTGCCGGGTCCGGTCGCAGTCGCGGTCGGAACTTCCTATGCTCACCCTTTGGGCATAGTATGGCTTTTCTTCTGGCTCGATTTGGGACTTTCCCGCCTCTGTGTTGCCGTTTGGAGGCAGTGCGCTGGCCCTGCTTTGGTCTTTCTGTTGCCGGACGGCCTTGCCGTGGAGCGCTGGCGGGTGGCTGCAGCTCTCAACACAGTTGGAACTACAGCTTGGACATGGCACTGGGAGGACGGGTCGAGGGATCCATGCTGCCCGGACACGTAACGGCTTGCTGTGTCCGGCCTCTCCGCCCAGTGGACGCCTAGCAGACCTTGCATTGAGAGCGGTCAATCGATGCCCCCTTCCGCGCCATGCCGGCACTCACCTGTGGCCAGCCTGTGCGCCACATTTTCTTTCAACTTCGTGAGATCCCCCTCGACGCCGCATGGACTCTCCGGCAGACTATCCGCCGGATGCTTGTTGATCCTGCGGACTGTCGCCACGCTTGGCGGCCCCCTAACCTTGAAACCGCCCTAGCCAAGGGATAAAGAGACTTCCCAGCAGGGTCTACGAGTTTCAGACCATGTCTCTGTCCTCATCGGACACTTTTCTTGTGCTGCCGTTGCGCAAAGTGCAAGCTCGTGGGGCAAGCAAGGCTCGGTGCAGTGCCAGATGCCTTCTGCCGCTAACTTGGGCGGAGAATACCGGTCGGCTTCTCGAAAAAGGCCTAGAGCTTTCAAAACAACCAGTCCGGGACGGCGAGCAGCGACTTCGGTCGAACTTGGTACTCGTAACCTCCATCCTAACCCTATGCGCATCCGATCTGACGACGTCGTCCACTCGGGCAGCGAGAGAGCCCGGCGCTCTTCGCGCATCTAAGAGTGTTACGGACAAAACCCGACTTGTGCTGTAACTGGGCGAGATGCCCCCGTCGACGTCTTGGCCGGAGGAGCCTCCCTCAGCGGTGAGGCAGCCACGTGTGTCGAGTCAAGCTGTCACCTCTGTCTGAGACGTCAACATGGGACAAGTTTTGCTCTTTGTTCTACCCTTCTCACCGGAGATTCTGAACCAAATAGCCAAGCGGCGCCTTCTGCAGCCGGCCGACGGTCTGCTTTCTGTCAAGCGACCTCAAACAGGCCCCACCCCTGTCTGGTCGTTCACGGTGTGGTATTTGTCGGTGTCCAACTCATTTGCTGTTTCTCTGGCCACACGGGCATCGTGGAGCCTGCTGGACACCTGGGTCGCTCGAGAACAGCCAAGCCTCAACTTGTGACAACACGACACAGATCCCCCTCGATCCCGTTATCCTCCGTCGTCCCTCGCCTTGGCTTTCCAAGAGGCCTTCTTTACCCGACCGTCTTACAACACTTGGGACAACGCGGAGGGGATTACGTAGAGTTGAGAGCGCAGCCCTGGCCCTAAAATAATGCCACCAGGGAGTACAACTTGTGGAGGGTAGACACACTCAACCCCCAACTCAGCTGGCTTGCCGCCACTGTCACGACTATCAGATCAGGTCCTACTACGATCATCAGTTTGGCGTATTGACCGCCGCTCCACCGTCACTTGTCACTTTTGACTGCCCAACTCGAGCCCTAAAGAGCGGTGGAAGATCCAAACGCGTCCATCCGCCATCTAGCGTTCGACTCCCTGGATCCCCGGACAAAGGAGCTGCATCGAGAACACCGACACAGACGGAGAAGCTTCGCCGGGGCTGCAGGCTGTTGCATACCTGCACTCAAGGAAGGAGAAGCACTTGCCGTGTTCCTTGTCGCAGGTGCATTCCCTTGGTAGCTCCCGCCAGCTCGCGAGGGTTGTGCGGAGCTTTGTTGTTTGCGAACTGAAAGGCGGTTTTGGTTTTCCTGCCCTCAGCCCGCCCCGGGGCCGCAAGCACTGTCTGACTTCATAAGTGGTGCCCCCGCCGCCTCGCCAGCCCTCCATCTCTCGTCCCTCTCAAGTCGCAGAGGCAGCGACCAGTAACGCGAGACACCTCCACCACGCCCTCACGGCCATGGTATCTGTCGCAGAGCTTCTTAACCCGGAGCCTCCGCGGGCTCCGCTGCCATCATCCCGCCCGGCTCCGGTTTCTCCGGCCCGTCGGACTCTTGCCTTTCGTCCAGAACCCACTTCAGCCAGGACCCCGATCGAGATGCTCGAGATGCTCGAGATGCCCGAAGACATGAGGAGCCCTTCCAGGGGCAAGGTCAAGGGCGTCGTCAACTATCCTCCCTTTGAGACTCTCGATGAACCCGCCCTGCGCGAAGTGCGAAGGTTCCAAGTCCGTCCCTTCGGCTCAATCCAGGAGACGGGCAAGCGGATACCCTACAACAGCGGCAAGAAGGATTTCTTTTCCAAGACTGGCCGCGAGGCTTTCGATGGTGAGCAGACCCGCTGCACCGCAAAGGATCTCTCGGACTGACAATAAGCAGTGTTCTACTACGATTTCAAGGTTCCCGGAGACGATACGCCGTATACAGTCATGTGGGACTACAGTGTTGGCCTCGTCCGCATGACCCCCTTCTTCAAGTGTCGCGGATACAGCAAGGTTAGGTTCGCGAGTATCTCCATTCGAATTTAGCTGACTTGGCCAGACGACGCCAGCCAAGATGCTCAACCAAAACCCAGGCTTGAAGGACATCACCCACAGCATCACCGGAGGCGCCATCAAGGCTCAGGGTGCGTGTATTCTCCTCGTTCATAGGTTTCCCAATTGGATACTGACATTAGACACAGGCTATTGGATGCCCTTTTCCCTGCGCAAAAGCCATTTGCGCAACCTTTTGTTACAAAATTGCCGGTGCTCTCATCCCGCTGTTCGGTCCACGGTTTCCCTCTGAATGCATCCCAAAAACACGTCAGGATACGGTCGCATGGTAATCGACCCTGGATTGTGGCTCAGGCCCGGAGGGACGCCTGCGGCCATGTTCAGAGCACCTCCTGATATGCCGAGCCCGGTCTTCCTCCGGAGCCTCAGCCCCCTCCCGTCCCAGCGCTCAACACGCATGGTTCCCGAGCAACACGGCTACTATTCCGACTATGACGGCGGGTGCTTCTGAGCCCTATGGCGATGACACAGGATGTTGACTGCACCCCTGTCCCTGAGCGGTACAGGACCAAGGTTCCCGAACGTGTCACCCCTGCGGATCCAGCAAAGCCACCTCTGGCGCCAGCGTCGGTCCCTACACCGGTTCCATCTCCTGGGTGGATGGCCGTGAACCAACATACCCACCAACCACGCCCTACAACTTCACACAACCCACCGTGTTGTCTCGAGCCTGAACGAGGAGCTGCTTGGCCTGAACGTCGGCAACAGCTAACCCTGGCTATCCGCTGTGCCGCGCTCTCCGACTCCTTCCATCGGCAGCACCGGCAGGTGGCATGCCTTCTACCCGCGGCCTCATCATTACCAGACGTCGCCGTCCTCGACTGGCTTCCCAGAACCGCCTATCACCTCCCCGCGCTGCGTCTCAACAACAAGCGTCGCTTCGACGAGGTAGACCCCGATACCCCCGGCAAGAACAACGATGGAGATGCGGTTGAAGGCGACGATGCGTATGACGCGGGTTCAAGCCAGGGCGGGAGCAGCACTCCCTCATCACCCGTTGAGGGGCCCATGCCCGCTCCTCCCCCGACCCCAGCATCTGTGGCATCCAAGACCACGATCCCTTCAGCCAGCCATAGCGAGTTGGAGGATGCCGGCGTTGCCACTCCCAGCAACGCGGACGCCGACGCGCGAACAAGACTCCAACGCCCCACCCCGCCGCAGAACACGACGCGGCCCTCATGCTGGTAACCATGCGAAGCAGTAGGCAGCAACAGCAGTGAGGAAGACAACAACGCAACAGCAGCAGCAGCAACAGCGGCGCGCGGCGCCAGCAACAGGTCCGACAAGGAGAGCCCACCCGAAGGAACAGGCGCTGGCAGCGAGAAAACAGAGGACAGCATCCGTGTTGTCAGCAGATGTGAACCCGCCCACACCAGGAGCTCGATGATGCTTCTCACCTCTTCTGGTAACGACGGTCGCAGGACTTGGCCGAATACGAGGGCGAAGAGGAGGAGGACGGCAGGGTGTGATGGAGGACGAAACTGGGGTAAGAAAGATGGATTGTGAATAGGGGTGGTGGGCAAAAGGCATGACCCCATTTCTGTGGGAACAGTGGGATGGGTGGTGTCAACGGCTGTAGCATGTCTTGGGTTCACTGGACAACCTATCTCCTTGCGTTACTTCAGCATTCTCTTGTCTTGTCTTGTTTCCTGTGCTTGGAGTTGGCGATGGCGATCAAGGAGTTGACGGAGCCTGCCTTGGGGGTGGTGAAGGTGTTTGGGTTTGTGTGCATGGACTTGCATTCGGGGGTGTGGGATGTGGGTGTCAAACGGAGTATGTAACTAGGGGGTTGTGCGATGCCTTCCATCGCGGTGTCTCGTTGGTAACGACAAAAGACATAGTCTTGGTTTTTTCCATCTTGCTTTCTCATACTACATGTCATTCCACACACGCGTTGGAGCAACCGACTCCAGATGTTCACTTAGCCTGAGTCGAGGGCGAGCTGAGTGAATTCGAAACGAATATGATAAGTGTGGCTGATGTCGACATTGAATGGATCTCCATCGCAACCGTTTCCCAATATTCGATAGAAAAGGCATCAAGGGGAAGCATAATGGAGGGGAATATACAACAGACTCCCTGGCTGAGCTCGTGGAGTACCCGGCTACGAAACCCCGTCGAATCCGCGTGCATTTCGGTTCTGAACGTATAGTATCTGCCTGCGCCACGCGGAACGCCCCAGCCCGGCAAAATGGTCATCTGTCGCTTGGGGAATTGAAGTGGGCAGCGCACAAATCGTTGATGTGGAGTGGTCCAGGTGCGTGACTGCTTGCCTCAGGGATGGAAGAAGCTTACCGTCGGGAAGAGTCTGGAGTTCAGGATATAAGTTTCCTTCTCTTCATATTTTTTTTCTCCTTTCCATTTCCTACATTACATCCCGCAGAGGATGTTCTTCCCTCAAACACCTCACATCCGCCCCCCCACAATGCCACCCGGGTATCATTCCACCATCACTGCACCCCCTTAGCCTTCTTCTCCTTCCACTCCCTCACCCATCCCTCCGCCCTGCTCTTCGGCAGAAACACCTTTAACAAATCATCCACCACCTCCACATTCCCGCCGCTCAACACCTTCAAGAGCGGCACCTTCCTGCCCACCTTCACCAACCCTCCGCTCACCGTCTCCACATAACACTCGACACTCGCCGGGCTATACTCGCCCGTCTTGTCCCACGGCAGGGGGAACACATAGCCAAAATGCTGCTCCAGGCTCTCGCGCTCGCTGAACGCCTTGATGAAGTCGCTCTCCATGTGGCACGGGTACAGCAGCAGCGTGGGGAACACCAGTGCGCTGGCCGGGTCCAGCTCGTCGGGCGCCAGCTGCACGCGCGCGTCCTCCATGTCTGGCGGGCGGCCCGTGCTGCGCGTCCTGATGCCGCGCGCCTGCAGCGCCGCCTGCAGCAGCGCCTCGCGCCGGCGCTCCCTAGACAGCCGCTCCTCCTCGCGCTTGCGGCGCGCGGCGTCGGCCTCGGCGGCTTTGACGATGTCCTGCGCGAGGGACTGCAGCGGCTTGTTGGAGGCGTCGATTTCGAGCCCGCGCGCGCACGCGTCGTCGGCCTCGGGGATTTTGTTGACGGCAAGCAGGGCGCGTGCGGAGCGGTAGAGGGCTTTGATGTTGCGCGGGTTGAGGCGCAGCGCGGATGCGCAGTCGAGCGTGCAGGAGCGGTAGTTGCGGAGCTCGAGGTGGCACGCCGCGCGGTTGATGTAGAGGGTTTCGAGGAGGCTTCGTTCCGATTTGACCTCGGCAGGGTCGTCGTCGATTTCCTCGTAGTCTTCGGCTTTAGGTTGGGGCTCTGCCAGGTCCTCAGGCTTGCTGGAGGTGTCGGCGGTGAGGTCGGGTACGGCCTCCTTTTTGACTTTCCTCTTTTGGCCCTTGGAGCGTCGTAGTTCCTCGGCGGCCAGGATGGCGATGCCCTTGCCGTAGAACTCCTTTGCGTCTGCCCAGCGCTTCTCGCGGAAGCACTCGTTTCCTTGCTCCTTGAAGTTGGCAGCGTTCTCGAGGGGAGTGCCCTCATATACGAGGGCCTGCAGGGCGGCGAGCTCCTCGTTGTCCTCGGTCGAGTCAAGCTCGGTCATGAAGAGCGGGTGCTTGTTGAGGTCGGCCAGCGTCTCCTCTAGGGTCATGCCAGCATTGAGGGTACGGCCAGGAGGCAGCTCTGGCAGCATGGACATGACGTCTGGTACTGGAGAAACCGGTCCATGTGCGGCTGAGTCGGCCAGCTTCAGCGACTCGGTATCTTTGGTGACTTCGTCCATTTTGGTCACCCTCTGGTTGGATTTTCGCGGTGAGCGAGACGATGGATGAGTCCCGCCGGAATGAGAGTTCTGAATGTCGAATGTCGACGAGGTAGTCAAAACACTCAAAATCTCAACCCACAAGCGAGTCTTACTGCGCACTCACTGTCCTTCTCAACAGCCTGTGGGAATGAGACCCCCGCGTTTTCGACAAGGTGGTCGTGAGAGTGGGGTGCGCGAAAAGTGGCAACTGCCGCTTCGAGAAAAATTTCGGGTGCTTCTGCAGGTCCCACTTTCCCGCAATGGCCGGCCCCGCCGCCGGACCGAGAAGCGGAGCTCTCGGACCTGTACAAGTCTCTGCTCACAGACTTCTTAGGGATGCCCAGCTGGGTTGCATCTGGGCGGACGCCCCACAGCGGCTGCGCCACTATGGTTCGTTAGCCACAGTGTGCAACTGGGCCCGTGCAATGTACATGTGGGTCCCTCAGAGAGAGGTCTGTTAACGTTGCGAGCATTTTGGCTTGCATTTTGCTGATACTGCTGAGCTCTCTTCGGACATTGTCGCCAACCCTTCGCTATATGTGGACGACGGTTATGAATTAGAGGATTGCAATTTCGATTCGTCGTCGCGCTTACGTTCAATATATCTGTACAACCTGGGCTTTGGCAAGTGGGAGGGCTAGGAACGAGTGTCGGTAGTTGGATGTTGAAGCCCGTCCTCGATCCAAATGGTTTATTTTTCCTGAAGTCTAGCGCCTTGCTTAGCCTTTCTGCTCCACCGGTGTTGTCTACCTACGTGTCCGGAAATGCTTTGTTGCTAATCGATTGAATGGAGTACGTGATGGTTAGATTGGTTGACCAGCGATGCATTCCGTCGCTTGAATTCAGTGAAACGTCTTTATGCCCGTAAAGAATGGTCTGCCTCTGTAGAGTTGCCCTGACCCTACTATATACCTTTGATGAATCTGAGCGTGGCGTCCCGTCCGGGCATCGGGTAGGTTTGAGACCTCTCCGGGTTTACGTACGCGACCGGCTTGCATTATGGCTCAGCCTTGAGTTCCGCTTAGCCTATTCCCTTCTGCTAAGCGAATTGGCAGCTATCTCCGACGCTAACACCGCACCGTTTGATTCCCAAAGACTATTCATCAGAATGAGCTGCTCCTGTGGACTCTGGGACGTGAGAAGCCTGGCTCTGTTTGTACCGCCGCCCCATTAATCTGCATGACCAGACTCTCAATATGCATGGCGCGTAGCAACTCAACGCAACTAAACCACGTCCGCCCATATACATGCCAGCGCCTACTGGTACCTCCGCCAAACCCAACATAGAGACCAAACCCGCATGCCTCATTCTCGCTTTGTAAGAAAGTGAGAACAACAGCATAAAGTATAACACCAAAGCGATTCCACTCAACCTGACCCATAATTCTGAACGGAATACCGGAAAGGAAAACCTCCTGTATGACAGAATGGATTGAAGGGGTTATCGGTAGACATATCAATTGCTTAAAAATATAGCGGTTAGAGTGGGCATTCGTGCTCCTCGGCACAATGGCGCCAAGTTGGCCAAGCGTTTACTGGTCACAGCACCTCGCCCCTGAGCAGCAGCGTTGCCATGATGACCACGGACCCTGCAAACGCAAAAGTTATGGTCGAGGCACAGATGAACTGGATGCACCCTCAAAATGGCTGGAAGGCCAACTCATGTCAGCTGATGTCCAAGAAGAGGGCGAATCATTCCGCATCCGACATCGGCCCAGGTTCGTCGGTTGCGTGGTTGGCAGGCAAGCGTATCTCACGATGTCTCTGGTAGTGCTGGGCCCTACCGCTGGGGAAGTATTGTGTGATGTAGAAACCCGGACTGTGTAGCTACAGTGCTGGGGAGACAAGAAAACTGGTGGTCTCCATGTCTGTGATCCTGCGGTCTGTGGTACACTCCCAGACACATTTCCACACCACAGACATCGAGTCATCCCTTTTGCCCTGCTCCTGCCTGCACAGTAACAATCAGTGTGACCGATAATGCTGCCCATCTCCCCTTCACTGGCCGACTCTAGTCAAGGATCTATTTGCTGTGGGCTTTTTCCCCAGCAGCAACATGGAACTTGGTAGTCCTACCCTTCAGCTTGAGGCCCAAAAGCCTCAGTGCTGTCATAACAACCATAAGTTTCCAGCGCTCTCCAAGCATGCCAGACAAACCACTACCTAGGAAACTGGAGCGTGAATATCTTCCGGCTCAGCACGCCTCCCCACTCGAGCAATGCGACAATTTCGCATTTATCGTCTACGCGAGACGAGGAAGATGCGTCTTGGCCGCTCACATTCGCAGCCACTCAAGTCTGAAGCCCCCCTGCTTCATATCAGGATTCACACCCTTCTTTACCTTCTTCCAAATGAACTGTCCGCGCTGCAATTTCTCTCCTAGACCAACCTAAATCTCAAAGGAAAAAAAGGACATCGTTGCCATCCGTGCGAGCATGCATATGCTCTGTGATCATGCGAGTATCCCGTGCATCAGCTGCCGGCGGCATGAGGACGATGCTCTCGAGGTTGAACGCATATGCCCGTGTGGCAAGCTGCGAAGTGTCTCCGGTGGCGGCCAAGACTGGGTCTTTCTTGCTTGTCCCGTTATGCAGGAGCAGTCCCGGCTTAGTTCCGAGGATGGTCTTGCCGCTGTAGCCGGTGTGTGCTTCGACCACGAAGACCGTGTCATCCGCACTGCCACCGCAGAGTTTGATGCATGTCAGGGAGTTGTTGTAGGCCGTCAGGACCGGCGGGAAAGGGCGATGTGGAGTGGAGGTCGCCGAGTTTGGTGCCTGATCCGTGTATGGCGGGAGAGGTTCTCCCTCCTGGGACGGGGGGGTCATGGCGGAGTCTGCTCATTGGCGAGAAAGCATGCAGCTTGATCCCCAGAGGCCAGAGGCGGCTCGCTCTCTAGAAAGAGGCTGTGGCATCAGCAGGTGAATCTAAAGCATCTCTGTTCGAGAAGGTTCATCTTTTTCTCCCATCTCGACGCTGGTTCTTCTGTCTAGCTGATCTTGATGTCTGGGAACTCTCGAGTGGGAGGGTGCAACGAAGGCGGAAGTAATAGGGAGGTGGAGGCTGGAGCACTCAACAGGCCGGGGAACAGTCAGAGCGGGGATGTGTTTTTTTTGGAATTGCCGGTATGCCTCATTCCAAGAGAAGAAAGTAGTAGACCCTAGACCGCATCGCAAGCATGTAGTTTCAGGTGCCGTGTGCGAGTGGGCCGTTCTCGATCATTTCACCATGTTTAGCCGAACACCAACAGTGACAGGGGACCAACACGAGGCACTTTGGTAGAAACTTTACACTTCCAAATTGGGAACATGGCGTTATTATCACATCCATACTCCTGCAGATGGCTGGAATGCTGCTTCCCAACACCTTCCTCTCCCAGACAAGCCTCTTTCCGGCACAAGCCTCTCTCAACCACCACGCCCGTAACCCCCTTCTCCCCCCGCCCCAACACACACACACCGTCTTCCACTATACAGAAATCCTGCCGAACAAACGAGCAATCACCAGTATCTACGTCTTCAACGGAAACATGCTCGCCTGCACCAATTCACTCTCCTTCAATCTCCACACAGCAGCACCCTAGTAGCCTTATGCTGCAGGTGGCATGTCAGCATGGTGATCGAAGTCCCCTCCCCTTCCCTACTATATGCACCGTATATTTACCCCTGCCTAGCTGCTCTGGGCCCCGCCCAGAGCGGCTCCAGGGCGGCTCCAGAGGCCAGGCATGAGATCAAGTCGGTGCGGCATATAGCTCGACTTCAGCACAAGCCGCTATCCAGTAATTAGCAGTCGAACACAGCCCCCACCTCGCCAGGTCTTAAACCTACGACCAGGTATATTCCTGAGCATGGAAGTGAAGTGGGCACTTGATTAAAGTTGTGGGATTCAAACTCGGTTTCGGTTGGGCCCCAGGGTGGACCAGGGCACAACAGCACTGCGACCAAGCGGCGCATTCGTGCAGGGGACCCACCGCGAACACTCCTCCGCTTCTTTCTCCTCCCGAGCTTTGGGCCTGGGGTAGGCGCTCCCGAGACCCCGGGGCCGGCCGCAGCTGGGCCCCCCTTCCCGCCTCGCTGAGCTATACTGTGTGTCAGAACCAAGGGGCAATTTGGGCCATACTGCGGCTGAGAAATTGGCCCCACCCACATGCAGTTGAACCTCCTGAGTGGAACACACTCCTCGAACCTTACACAGAACAAGTAAAAATACACAACAACAATTGAAGCCATCGCCAATGCCTATTTTGAAGCCATCAAGCCCATGGTTCCAACAATTAAGAGTCTCATTCGCCTCGAATCCATCGAGCAAGCAGCCGCGCACCTTACGGAACCTCCATCGCGATGTCCTCCGCACCAGAAACGAGGGTGGACATCATCCTCAACAGCTCGGCCGACTGGGTGGGCTGGAACCGGGAGTTCATCACCAAAATGCGAGCACTACACCTTCTTGACTACTTCAACGGCCGGAAGGAGCTCCTCGACGAACCTCCTCTTCAGTTCGATTCAATGAAGGCATTCAGAGAGCTACGCGACAGGCATATCAAGGCCGCGAGGCAGGGCAAGCAGGTCGACTACGCAGTCATGACGACGACCCCGAAGAGGCCACGACGCCACCTAGCAGCGACGCAACCGAAGAAATAAGCTCATCGCCCACGACCGCGACCGCGACCGCAACCACAACTACGGCGGCGAGCGTACCGGCGATTGCGACAGCTGCAGCCAAAAACAAGGGCAGTCAAGGAAGTCGGGACTACTTCAAAGCCTACAGCACTACGATCATCAGCGACCTGGTCCGCAATTACGAATCTAGGAAGAAGGAATACGCGGCGCAAGACACCGTCTCTTGAAGGCTCAGACTTTCCTTGCGACAACAGTATCGCCAGCCCTCCGCAACGCCCATTTCTCCGAGAACGCGGACATGCGGCAGTGGTACAACAACCTGAAGAGCGTCGCCCAACAGCCGTTCGAAATAGAAGAGGGCATTCGCGCGCGCCTCCGAGCCCATCTCGAAGCGTTGAAGGCACCCAGGCACAAGGCCATCAACCGGACCGACTTCGACGGTGGCTTACAACGTAGGAGACTCTGATGGACGAAGCCACCTCCAGAAGCTTGCAGACAACCGCAGTTGGCCTATGGTTCGAAGACTTCATCCGAGCAATCGCCAACCCTCTTCCATAGTTCGCTGCGATGCTCCGCATCCAAGCCCGGCGCGAAGGCAATTCCCTATCGTTCCGTACATCGCAACTGACGTTCGGCAGGCGATACAATCCCTCCTCGAGCCCGCGAGTGGGAGGATCTCAAAGGGCACTTTTCCAGCCTTCGGGCTAGACCACCAAGACCACGAAACCCCCGTGGCACCAAAAGAAAGATCAGTTCAGCTGCAGGGACCAAACCCCAATGCCGAGCATGTGGACAAGTCCATAGAACAGAGCGGTGCTTCTATTTGAAGCCAGAGCTCGCCCCAGAACATTGGGAACCCAGAGACCACCTCCGCGAACGCGTTGAGGAGGCTCTAAAACAAGATCCCATCCTCAAAACCGAGGCAGGCCAACTCCGGCCCAAAAGAAGTAAGCCCAACCTCAAGAGAGGCTCTGGCCACAAGAAACAGGAGTACGAGGCAGATCAACAATCCAGTTGACCAACTGCCGCCCCAATAGTGGGCAACCCCAACGTGGGTTTCGAAGCGCAAAGCCAAAACCGGCGCGCAGTGGGAAGATGCTCTACATCCTTTGCCACAATTCAATCAAGCTTCCAAGCAGGGCAGCGATACCCTCTCGTCAACTCGGCGATTTTGGACTCAGGATCAACGATCCACATCTTCAACAACGCATATCGCTTCAAGCGACTGCCCAGACCAGCTCGCCCAGGCGAGTATATATGGGCAGGCGAGCACCCTGTTCAAATCGAAGGATATAGGACAGTGGACATCAAAATCAGTGGGCCAGAGGGAACGAAAGTCCTGACCCTCACAGGCGTGGCGTTTTGCCCAACTTTTGCCTGCAACATCGTCTCCCTCAGAGAGCTCCATAAGAGAGGATTTGGTGGGACAACAGCGCTGGCAACAACTGCTTACGGCGTTCAGACAGTTCAAAGCTCGCCAATCTCAGCGACCACTACGGGCAATTTGTAGTGGAATTCCTCCCAGAAAATGTCACGCAGGCAGCCTTCGTCGCCCGCAAGAGAAAGATCAACAGCTGGACCGCCCAAGCAGACAACGTTGGAGATGCGATGACCTGGCACCTACGCCTCGGCCACCCAGGACCCCGGGTCCTCGAACACTTCGTTCAGCACTCGGTAGGCGCCAAGATCAAGGGCATACCTACGGTCGAGTGCGATGGATGTGGACTTGGAAAAGCTAAACGCAGGATCCGTCGCGCCGCCCGCGATACAGAGGAACTACGACCGGGAGACCGCATTGCCCTCGATCTCCACGAATTCGATCAGGCACAGCAGACACCGTTACCTACTACTGGCCACCGACCGGTGCTCAGGGATGGTCTGGGATTACTACCTCCACAACCGCGAGGCCACCTCCATCCTCGCCGCGATCAAACACCTGTTTTCCCTGCTCGACACCCAGTTTCAAATACGACCCAGAGCCCTTGAGACCGACAACGAGTTCGCCAGAGTGACAGCCATCCAAGACTTCTGCAGCGGCAAAGGAACCAAGATCGAGCCCTCCGCGCCAGACACCCCAGCCCAGAACGGGGCGCAGAGCGCTCAGGGGGTATGATCAAGGAAAAGGCAAGGGCCATGCGAATTGGGGCAAATCTTCCAGCACAACTATGGCCAGAGACCACCAGAGCAGCAGTCTACCTCAACAATAGGTCACCCAAGCTGATTTACGACTGGAGATCGCCATACGAACGGTTCCACGCAATGCTGGCCCAGGAGGATACCTCCAAGCCCAGAAGCAAGCAGCCCTGCCAGAGCCATCTCAAAGTCTACGGGTGCAAGGCATTTGCGATGACTAGAGCAGCCCTCAAAGGTCAAGAAAAGACCAAGAGGCTCGCGCCCCGCGCGTGGGTGGGATACTTAGTAGGGTACAGCTCTACTAATATCTACCGCATCTGGAACCCAGTAACAAACCAGGTCGTCGCCACCCGCGATGTAGTGTTCAACGAGAAGCAAGTCTTTCCCGGCAACCTCGAAGCGATCAAAACAGAGCTCGCCGAAGTCGACCTCGAAGAGCTGAAAGGATGGCTCAACGCCAAGGACCAAGCAGACGATAGCATCAACCAAGTCCAAGTCGACGAAGACGAAGAGCCAGTGGCAACAGCGAATAGCGCCCATGAAGATGAGGGGGTGCTGGAAGTCGACGAAGAGGAGGAGCATATCGAGGATACAATCGTTGTCAAAGGCGATGATTCAGGCACGTTCCCAGAGTTCTACCCAACGCCACCACCATCGCCGCCAGGCGACCTCCTTGCAGCCGCCTTCGCAGGCATCTATACCTCAAGGCCACCACAACCACAACGTCGTCGCCCACGGATTGAGCCAATGCACGCGGCCTTCCACGCAGGAACACTCGCCTCCATCGTGGAAACTGACGGAAAGCCAACGACCAGAGCGTCGGCCGCGCGCGCACGACGGAAACCACAAAAATGGAGATCAGGGAACCAGTCCATCACTGCAGAGCTCCTAGATCATCTTCGGAAGCAACCAGGCGGTCTGGCAACCCTCCACGAATCCCAGTTACCACCACCTCCGCGCTGGCACCCAGACCTGTACAAGCACCCACTCGGCAAGCTCTTCCTACAAGCCGAGGAGGACCACCTCCAGAGCCACCACGAGATGGGGTCATGGACAGAGACACCCCGGCGTCAGGGAAGCGCCCGGAATAAGCAGATCCTGGGATGCATGTGGGTATACACGTACAAGTTCAACACCCGTGGTTACCTGGCCAAATGCAAGGCCAGGTTGGTTGTCAGAGGCGACCAACAAATCAGGAGCCACGCAGAGGAGAACTACTCGGCCACACTGGCAGTACGATCGCTACGGACCACCCTCGCTCTAGCAGCTCGTTTCGACCTCGAACTGATCCAGTTCGACGCAGTCAACGCGTTTGTCAACGCCAAAATCGACGACGAAGTGTACATGGAGATGCCAGGAGGTACCGCAAGCCAGGGAGAGTCCTGAAGCTGCAGAAGGCCCTATATGGGCTGCGGCAGTCTCCCCTCTTATGGCAAAAGGAACTGCAGGCGACCCTCGTCAGCCTGGGCTTCAAACCAGTCCCCCACGAACCCTGCATGATGATGAAGGACCAATGCATCGTCTTCTATTACGTGGACGACATCGTCATCGCCTACCGACGGCAAAAGCAGGCTGCAGTGGACAAACTAATTACGGGACTTCAGTCAAAATACCGGCTGACTGGGGGAAACGAATTAAGATGGTTCCTGGGCATCGAGGTCCACCGGGACCGAAGGAAGCGATTGATCTGGCTGGCTCAGACATCGTATATCGAAAAGATCACCAAGCTCACACAGTCGGAAGCGCAGCCGCGCACCCCAATGGCTACAGTTGAACAACTCCCATTCGACGGCATCGCCAGCCAACAGCTCAACAACCCTCTACCAGAGGAAGGTCGGGTCGGCACTCTACGCCGCAGTCACTACACGGCCAGACATCGCGTTCGCCGTATCTCGGCTCGCGCGGTTCAACCAGAACCCTGGACCAGAGCATCACGAAGCAATAGACCGGGTGTTACGATACCTGTACACAACAAGGTTCCTCGCCCTCCAATTAGGAGGCGGTGACGACTTACGGGTCGCCAGCGATGCCTCCTTCGCCGATAATTCCATCGACCGAAAGAGCTCCCAAGGATACGCAATAAACCCTCTTTGGTGGATTGATCGCGTGGCGCGCCAGCAAGCAAGATACCGTGACCTCAACCACGAAGCCGAGCTCCTAGCACTAGCGCAAGCGGCCAAGGAAGGACTATTTGCCCAGCGCCTCCTGACTGAGATGGATGTACAGTTGGACGACAGCCTCATCACGATCGAATGCGACAATACCCAGACGATTCGGCTGGTCAACGCAACGAGGTCGCAACACTGCAGACGAAGCTACGGCATGTCGACATTCACAACCACTGGTTACGGCAGGAGGCTGCAGCGGGAGGATCAACGTGGAATACGTACCTTCGAAGCAAATGGTGGCTGAGGGTTGACAAAGCCGCTCACGGCGGACAACCACCACAAATTCATCGCCATGCTCAATTTGGTACCAATCCAGAGCCTCATCATGGCCAAGAGCGAAGGCCTCAGAGAGCATTGCGGCGAGCATTGCAGATGGCCCAGCCAGGGCCACCTTCCCAATACGGTAATTAGGCCAGTTCAGCTCCCACCGACCGGACTAGAGGGGGCACGGCCAGGAGCAGACCACAACACCATAACGATGTGGAAGTGGGAGAGTCCCAGGGTTGGGAATAGCTTCATGTATTACAAGATCGGGCAGGGCCAGCCGCGGCTGACCCTGAGGGGTGTGTCAGAACCAAGGGGCAATTTGGGCCATACTGCGGCTGAGAAATTGGCCCCACCCACATGCAGTTGAACCTCCTGAGTGGAACACACTCCTCGAACCTTACACAGAACAAGTAAAAATACACAACAACAATTGAAGCCATCGCCAGTGCCTATTTTGAAGCCATCAAGCCCATGGTTCCAACACTGTGTATTATGTTACGGTTATAATACTTCCAGCTCCCGCGGTTCCCTTCCGCTGTTCCCAATCACCGCCCAGTGGATCCAACCAGTAACGCCGCATGTATGGGACTGGCAAGTCTTTTAAGATGTTCCCAAAGAGGCTAGCTAGCAAAACAACCACCTAGCGAGCCGAAGGTGATGAGGGTGAGTAAGATAGGTAGTTGGGCTTAGGATGTCAGAGCCTGGGCGACAACGTAACTATCCCTGCTTTTGGATGGCTGCAACGGATGGAAAACTGTAGTGTTGGTTTGAATTCACTGATTGATTGAACAGGATGTCGGTGGTCTTGGAGATGTATTTTGTGCAGAAGCAAGAGAGAAACTTGGGGTGGCCCGGAACAGCGTATGGAATCTGCCCCCGTAACAGTATTCACCCAGACCGCCGTCAAACGCGGCCTGGTATCCGATGGGTAGTACCTTGAGGTAGACAAGGTAACTAAATTGTGTCCGTTCTCCGTCTCTTTACGTATACGAATGTCAATGGACTGGCATGCGCAGAACACAAATCAATAAACTCTCCCCGAGGCTTGTTGGAGCCTCCTAACCCCTGAACTGGAGAGTCACTCTCCTCAGCGATACCTAAGGTATCTAATGGACATGACACACGAATCGAACCAACAAAGTGAAGCCACTTCCGCTGCTAACCAAACCCCCAAAATCTTGCCCTCGTTGTCATCGAGCACATGCTCTCCGCAACCGCAATCCCCCCGCAATGGAACTCATCGCGTCCGAATCACCCCACACTGTAGTATCGGCAGGTTCGTCAAGGGGCGTTTGGAAACCATGACCACACTAAGCGTTCTGAAGTGTGAGGACAAGCGAGCCCATCTGCGCATCAGACAGGCCGACATATTGCACGCAAGCTGACCCGCATGGAACAGGCCTGGCGCCTTGCTCATTGCACGAGACAGACAGAACAACGCCAAGATTCATGCAGGCGGGCGGGATATTGTCCAACTGGGCGGCTGGGAGGATTTTTAGTTGGTGGAGTCGAAGGGGAGAGGATCAGGTCCTCGCCTCCCGGAGAAGGGTTCGAGGCCTGAATCCGAACACGTTGGAGCTGGCTGCGACAAATGTCGAAGTTGTACTGGGGGACGCCGCAGAGACCAACACCGTCCCGCTCGACGTTGAGCTTTGGAACGGAATCCGTATCCAGGAGGTCGCGCTTGACGCATTTGTTGGCGGAGCATTAGTGGTCCAGAGAACCTCCACGGCACCACCGCTCAACAGGCCAACAAACGCGAGGACGTCTGCAACCTGTGGAAGGAATGTAATAATGCTGAGGGCTGGAATGCTTTCATTTGAGTATCAAGTATTAAGAACGCTATATATAAAGTTAGAACGAGTGTTAGTAATATTATTGATTCTAAATGGGAGTTGCGTTGTCAGGGTTATATATGTCCTTTGAGGTGGCCCGCTCGCTTATTGTTACGGCGGAATTGGGCTCAAAATGTAGGAAAAAAATGAGGAATCTGTGTATTGAGTGGTTGATTGAGGTTGAAGTTAAAGAAGTTGTTGAAGTTGATGAAGAAGAAGTGGAAGATGGCCGCAATGGCTGCTCAATAGCCATTGCTGGCAACAAAGGCAGGCAGGGGCGGTCTGCAAGTAGGTTGCTCTTGCAATATTGTGGAAGGTCGCTCTTGCAACACTTATCATGTACGTTACACAGCTATTTATCGTGTATATCCATGATCCTTCGTCTATATCATGCCATTACCTCCAAGTTTTACATCTTTAGTTAGTGCGAGTAAACGCACGGTGATGGAGAGACTTTTCACCATTTAAAGGAACAGGAGAGGATGGCGGGAGGAAACGTGAAGTCAAGGTCGAACGCACTTGGTCTCTTTGTTGTAAACAGCCAGCCTGAGCACATGATTTTGCCCAAAATGCACTCCATACGCTTTTACACCCAGTTCCCTGGTTCATCCTCGGATTTTTTTTCTTCCATCTCACTGTCCAGCAACCACTTGATCACACTCGGCAGCTGTTAAGTGTCTCTAGCATTCTCAGCCCAGCGATCTGTCTCAGCAGCCACTTGGACCTGGTTCCATATCCTCATGTGTGGGTGCCTTTTACCATAGGCACCATTATACACGCGCCAACGATCTCTTCCCCGACAAGCAGGTCCTTGACTTACGATCCATGTCGTGGGGGGTGACGGCTTGAAGCTGTTCTCGGGGTCTGGACCAAACTTCCGCAAGCTGCCCTTGTCGACGGAAAGGCTGCCACTGTCACAATGTACCAGTACAGCACTGGCCGCGCCGCATTCACCGTCCAAAGATGGGCTCGTCTCATTGCCCTTGGGGTCATGCGCAGCCTTGTCTCGATCTTTCTGAGACACACCCTGCGCCAGCTCCATATCCGGCCGGCTGATTTCGTCCCTGCTAAGCAGGCTAAGGCACCACAGTGGCGCAGCCGCTGTGGGCTGTTGGCCCAGTTGCAACGCAGCTGAGCATCTCTCAAGAAAGAAGTCAGTGAGAAGAGACTAGGGCTCCATAGGGTTCAAGTTAGAGTGAAGGGGTACGAGCTAAGCACAGGGAGAGTGCATGCAGTTCGGTAAACTAAGTGAAAGAAGGGAGTGCCGAAGAGACTGGATTGAACTAAAGCCCCTCAGTTGCGTGCGAGGTACGTGGCCACTGCCTTTCTCTCTTGGAAGGAATAATATTTTGCCCCATGCGAAGGCTACCTTACAAAGAGAAAGAGATACAAAAAGGTGAGAAAATGGAAATAGCTAGAAGGAAAAAGAATAAGAGGGAGAAAAGAAACAGTGGAGAGCGGGAGAGAGGAAGAGGGAGTAAAAGAGGATGAAAAGAAGAAGGGATTTCAGTTGGGAAGGCAACCGAACACCTTAGATATTGTCTGACAAGAGATATGTGTAGTAGTACAAAGGGCCAAACTTTCGCTCGCAACCATAGTATATAGTGTACCCAGCGTGTGGCAAAACTTACCGTTCCTTGGACAGCCAACCACCCTATGCCTGAGAAAGCAACATATATGCTGATAATTCCAAGCCTGGCTGTTTCCATTGACCACTGTGTACATCGAAATCGAACAGATACCACATGCCTTGTAGATACCCTCGAAACCCTAAAATTCTAGTCTCACCAGTATTCACCACAAGATCTGGTCCTGCCGAAGCCAAAATTACAAACCGTAGCATGTTGTGCCCAAACCTCTCAGAGCATGAACGACTTTTTCCACACTGGCATTATCACAACGCCATTCCCCAAGCGCCAGAACATAAAAACGAGAGAAACGGAAAAGAAGGAACACACTCACTCAGGCTCCCTCTTGACCATGGCAGCAAGCTCAGCAGGGCCAGTGTCATACAGCGTGCTCTTGACAGACTCCTCGACAGAGTCCCCATCACCCTGGCTGTTCGCAACCTCGCCTTTGACAGTCGAACCACTCTGCTCGGGAGGAGGAAGGCCCTGGTCAGGGAAGAGCTCCGCAAAAGTCCCGTCAGCCTTGGCCAGAAGAGACGCCATCTCCGACCGCAGCATCAGCTCCACGCGCGGAGGACCCATGCCATTGAAAACGGCATCGGCACCGACCAGAACCGCCAGGTAGTCTCGCGCAAGCCGCGCGTGGAGATCATACACATAGCTTTCCAGCTCTTGCTTGATGCGCTCGCAGAGCTGTTCGAGCTGCCTCTGCACGGCGTTGGTGGCGTTCCGGAACATGACGCCGCGACGGTTAGAGACGTGGGTGACCATGATGTTCTTCATACGCATAAACGAACCAGTGCCTGCGAAGAAAGGGGCAGTGTCAGCTGGGCTGTCGACGGCGTCGATGCTCCTGTTCTGTCAGAGACAGGTGGCGTACATACCTCGCTCGTCAACGCAGCCCTGATAGGCAGGTGTCATTTCGTCTTGAATGACGGGTGTGAATCCACGGTTTGCTTCGCGCTGAAGATCTTGTGCCAGAGTAAAGACGGCGTTTCTAACATCGCTAATATGCGCCGAATGAACCTCGAGCTGCTGTGCCAGCATGGCGATGCCGCCATAATGGGTGCCAGCCTCCTTTGCCCGCTCGGTCGCTTCGCGGTGGAACGTCTGCAGCTGCGTCTTGATCCTCCGCATGAAGGTGTCTAGGGCAGCTGGGAGCCGGCGTTGAAAGGCACGTTCCCAACACCAGCCAGGTGCCTCGAGATAATCTCAAAGAGCTCCTCGTTGAAATCCTTCGGACCCGAAGAGCCAGAGAAAACTCCGTTCCGCCTGCAGGTGGCCTTGTATGTCGCCCAACATAATCCGCCCATCCCCCTGGGTGCGCCCCACTGGGTTGCAATGGGCACCGCCGAGTCGACCGCCATCGGAATGTACCTATCAAAGCTGTCGTAGATGTTATCGGTCAAAAGCTCCCTCACCAAAGCGACGCATTCTCGCACCAGAGTCTCCAGTTCCTATCGGGGAGTTAGTGAGATGGATGAGTCGCTGCCGGTGGCGCGATATAGAGGCTAACCTGCTCCATCTTATGGAGTCGTTCCCGCAGGCGTGTCTCCTCCTTGGCCTTCTCGGCATCGGACAGACTCGAGCCTGTTCCATCATCGACGTCCACATGGCCATCGAGTTGAGAAGCTGCATCAGATTGTTGAGGAACCGTCGAGAATTGGCAGCACGGCCAGCTTCGGTGAGTTTCTTGGCATGCGACTGAAGCTGAGGGATCTCCGTGTCGTCGACCGACTGGAAGCCGCCAGCGTTGAAGTCGTCCTTCTCGAGCCTGCCGCTCAGCTTCTGGAAAGCACGGCTGCTGACGCAGAAGACGGGGAGAGATTCCGCGACGGCGTTGTAGTCCCGCAGGTCGACGTCCGGGTCGAAGTTGGCCTCGTCTTCTTCGACTGCGTTCTCCTGGTCGAGCCTACATAAGGATTAGTACTGCTCGGTGAACCAGGCGGTACATTGTTGCTTACTCTCTGATGCCCATAGCAAAGTCCAGCTTGATCGCCCGTCTCGAGTATTCGTTCCTGCCCTTGATGCAGACAGCCTTCACCTCTGCTAGGATAAGCTCTTTCTCGGCGGCCAGCTTCTTCATTCCTCACGTCCGACGGAAATTTGTTCCTCGAGCGCCTTCTTCTTCGCGCGGACTTCTTTCTTTTCGGCCTTCAGGGACTCGAGCTTGGCCTCGATTTGCTGCTCGGTGAGTGGCTCTCTATTCTGCTCTGGAGACTCGTTTTCCTTATCACTCGAGTCGGAACCATCAGAATCAGAGAAGTCACTGTCGGAATCGGAATCGCTGAAGCGGCGATTATTGCGGCTGCTGCTGGCTTTGGCTGGACGCTTCCGCTTCTTATTGGGTGTGTCGGTGGATAAACTGTGGCGCCGCCGGCCAGCTTGCTGCCCAGAGCATCCCACTTGTCCCACTCCTGCTCGATTGGTCGATGAGATGGGCGCAAGCTGCACGCTCGTCTTTGAGATCAGCGACTTTATCCTTGACCTGTCGAACGGTTTCTGCCAGCTCTTGGACTCTAGCCCAAGACTCGGAGATCTCCTCGTCGATTCCCAGGCTCTCTGCGGCCTCGGTGACCGAGATATCGTCTGTCTTGGAACATATGAAGGTTACAGCAGAGTAGGTGCCGTCGTATTTCAGCTGGCGCCTTGCAGGTGGTCAGCAGTTGGTCAACCCCTTATGGTAGTGCACCACATTACCTGAAAGAATCACCAAGAAGCGACTTGGCGGTCTTATCGTCGACCGCCCGGTAATCGGGCGACGATCCACAGCCCGGTGCAAGCCTTCATGTAGTTGGCCGCGACGGCGGCCCGAGCAGCGTTCGAGTCTTGCACACCAGGAAGGTCAACGAGACAAGCACCAGTGGCCAGAGCAGAAGCCTTGGTATAGATGCGGACAACCTTAATCAGCGGCCAGTACTCGATGCGCTTCTCGGTATTCTTCTCCTTGCTGTCGACGTATTCTTGGAGCTGACGGTAGAGGCTCGCGGCAGTCGTTGCCCGAGCTTCCGCACAGTACCAAGGACCGCGCGGACAGGGGGCTGGCCAGCGAGGGCGTCTGGGGTAGCCTGAGCGATCATGTCCTTGGTCATCTTAGGGTAGACGGCCTTTATCTTAGCGTAGGCGACACCGGCATCGCTGTCTTGGTTGTTGCATTCCCACGAGACTTCGCCATTTCCATCAAGGAGATCGCTGTAGAGACCGCGAAGTTCCTTGAGCCAGTCGCCAGCGGTGATAAACTCGACCTCAGCGCGATAGAGCTCCGCAGGGTCTTCTGAGTGGTTGTAGGAGATCTCAGTGGGAGAGGCTGTGCAAGCCCTCATGCAGTTGGTAGGAAGGAGGCTATTGTCCTGTGAGTCGAGGGAGTGTATACCGAGAATTGAATCAACATACCGTTCCTCGTCGAGCACTGCGCTGATGACAGACGACTTGCCGGCTCCGGTATTGCCCACAACACCGACGATGGTTTTCGTGGGCTTGGCAAGGGCCTCAAGCTCAGCGATGGACTTCAGCCACTGGTTGGCCTGCGTAGTGTTGAGCGGCGCAACAGCTTGCAGCGGTTGTTTGAGGCTACCTAGAAGACGGATTCCAATGCTGACGCCCTTTTCGAGCAACTCAGGCGATGTGGCTGAGACCAGCTGCTGAAGGTACCCGATCATGGGCTTGGTCTCAGCATCCTGTTCCGGCTCAAGATCCGCATAGCCGAAGTAGGAGCCGGGGTCGTCCACCGGTTCGGATTTCACCGACGTCATGATGCTTCGGGACTGATCCTTTAGACTCTGGCAGGAATTGCAACTAGCCGCTTGCAAACGGTCGGCATTGGACAGCGGTATCGAAACGCGTCGCAAGGAGATGCTGAGGCTAGAAGTCGTGACTCAAATGGACTTTTTCGGGAAAATCAAGAGGGAATAATAGTTCCAATCAAACGTTTGATGATTGATACGTTGTTGGGTCAGCTCAGTAAACCGAGTATGTTTGTTATTGGTGGTCCGGTTGCTGGAGGGGTGCGGGCAGAAGACGCGACTTCCCTGCAAAAGTCGGGGAAGTGGGGCTTCAGGAAGCGCGTTGTCCCGTGTCCGCAGCGCCAAGCCTTGCTTAGTTGCTTGGCGATGCAAGGCACTGCCGACGCGCTCAAACGTCAAAGAAGTTGTACCATTTCAAACAAGCAGACAGGGTCGAATAATGCGTTCATTTATCATCAATTGAGATAGGTTTGGGCATTTACTGGCGTCTTCTCTAGCCTGCCAGGCATAGTACCTCTGCTTGACCCCCTCACTGACCACTGGGGACACTGGTGGTACGAAATGGATGGAAAAGAGAACGTCTGTGGGGTCGCACGAGCGGTGACTCGGGTGGAAAGCCAAGGGAGCAAGTCGTCATCTTGACCATGTTCAGTGGCAAAATATTGTCGTCTGTGGACGTGGATTGAAATATCCCGACGGCAACCTTGGAGTCAATGGAGGCTCTTCGGGGTCGAGACGAAGGGCTATCTTAGCCGGGACTCGCAAGTGACAAGCAATAACCAGCAAACCCAGACTTTTGCTTAGGAAGATCTCTTTCGTCAGTTTGAATCAGGGCCGTTGGAAGATTGATCAGGGCTGGGTGCTAGCAATAAGCAAGGGGGTCAAATGGACTCCTCGCTGGTTCCTGATCCAAGCTGTGGCACATCTCCCATACGCCGCCTGCTAGACGGGATAGATTTGGTCTCAAGCTCACATCCCTTTGCTGTCAAATAAGGTCATGTCAATCCACCCTTGCGATGATACCACATCAACATAGAAAACACCTCAATCTTCCTACTAGTACCAGCCTGCAAAACAGCGCAGCCGGAAGGATAACAGAGATGTCTCGCACGATCACCACGTCCCCAAGCAACAAGCCCATTGCAGTGACGATACTTCCTATTCCGATGGAGCGATGTGATGTACTAGGATGACAATTGTGACCAAAAAGAACGGTGTTGACGGTTGGATTGAGATCATAGCTTTTTTACCCTTATAATAAAGGGAAAGGTGCTCTCATCCGATGATGGCCTACAAAAGTCACCAATATGATCTGGGGCTGAGAGGATGGGATAATCTGAGAGTGGGTTGCAAATTTTTGCGGGAGGCTGATATAATCCCGGCGTTCGATCTCAGGTTCCGCCAGCCGAGTTAAGGACACGGGAACTCGAAGAAAGGATGCAGTGGTGTAGTTGGCAGCATGTGGGAGAGAACGTCCGTGTTGGCCAGACTGCAGCCTCATGACCATTGGTCCGGGCAGGCGTGGTGCGACTCCCAAAGGCCCTCAGTTCGAATCCAAGGCTGTGTCCCCTTTCCTTCAATATTATACTGGTTTTTAGTTGCCGCCTTGGTTCGAGCGTTCGGTTCCTGATTCCGGTCGTCCCTTGAAGTTGAACCCTAACCTGGAAAGAGCTGGTTGCTGAGTGCCAAAACTTCAATCTCACTGTCTCCATGCACTGTCTTCCTTTGGTCCCATCACAACTGCAACGAACGCCCATCTTGCAACCAGAAGTATCTCCAGTGCCAGGCAACAGCGCATGATCGCCATGTCGCACATGACAAACCCGCTGGCATCGTCAGACCAATTATTTCACCGACGATCATTTGGCGCCCTCCCCATTGAACTCCAGGAGACCATTCTCTTCGCCACGCAATGCCTCACCCAAGCCGCCGGCATCCTGCTCCAGCTCCCACAGTCTGTCACAGCGCAAGCCAACGTCTTACTTGCTCGGTACTGGCTCGTCGACCCGATCATGTCCCATGAATTCAGCGTAAGCGCCGCCCATCGCCCCTCAGTTTCCCTCCCGTCCAACTAACCCCACCTCTCCCAGGACGTGTCCGCCGCTACGCTCTACCTCACCTCCAAGGTCTCCCCAGCCCCGCGCTCCCCGCGCGACCTCTCCAACGTCTACGCCTACCTCTCTCCCCGTCCTCCTCCCTCTTCCACTCCCCAACCTCGCCACCACCGCCCAACAACCCGGCCGCTTACTACCTCTCCGAGTCGGCCTACCACGCCTTTCACAGCCGTATCCTCGCCCTCGAGGCGCGCATCCTCTACTGCCTCTCCTTTGACACACACGTCGCCCTGCCGCATCCGCTGGCCATCACATACCTGCAGGCGCTCGAGTTCCTGCACGTGCGGAAAGAGAGGATAGGGAAAGAAGGTCGTCGAGTACCTCAACACAGCGGTGCTCTCGCCCAGATGCTGTATTTGACCAGCCAGCCGAATGCGCTGGCCGTCGCGGCGATATACAATGCGGCGAGGGATGTTGGGGCGAAGATGCCTGAGTGTGAGTGGTGGGAGGTTTGATGTCGACCGGGAGGAGCTGGGGTTTTTGGTGGTCGGAATGAGGAGTGTCGAGGGTTGGGGGAGGAAGGTGAGGGAGGATATGAAGGGGATGGGGGCGAGTGAGAGGATGATTACGAGGAGGGATGTGGAAGGGGAGCTGAGGAGGAGGGGGATTGGGGTTCAAGGCGGGGATGGGATTGATCCAGAAGAGGAGGCAGCAAGGAGGATGGATGAGAAGATGGCTGAGATGGAGGCGAACGCCTGAGGGGACACTTACTGGGCGTTATCATACTATGAAGTGGAGCGAATTGGAGGGGCGGGGGTGATGCGGTGGGGGTGCGCAAAACAGGTCTGGCTTTGAAGCAACTGGCTCTGGTGGCGTGATACCCCGGGCTATCTGCGAACTTATCTTACACCTGGTCCGCTACCGCCTTTTTGTTTTTCGATGACGCTGGATCCTGCTCCCGATCGGAAATCCTCCTTCCCACCATCCATCAGGCCCTCCGCGGCTTTCAGTCTCAACTCGTTATCAACCTCTGAGAACCGTCATGGCCGCCTCTAACCCCGAACCTCGAACTCAAGGCGCTGCCGCTCCCGTTTGGTCAGGTTGCTTCCCCTGCAATGCGTTCCAGCTTAGCATCTTTTAAGCTCTGTGATGAGCGGGGGGATGAGGATCTGTAACGGGTTTCCAGGACCGCTAAGCAAAAAATGATCGATCACCTGCCTTGAGCGAGACCTTGTAGTAGCTCTTAAGTATGTGCGTGGAGATCGTCCTTGACCTGGACTGCGTTTGCCTTGCTGCTGGTCAATGGATCACTTTGTCGATTCGGGTGGAGGTGGACAATTGATCCCGGTCCGTTGCGGTGCTCTGCATTCTTTGGACCAGCCGCTCTGCTCGATACCTGCCGAGGTCGACGTTGAAGGATTCGATTGGTCATGGGACGGCCGTTCAGCTCAGACTCAATGACGAATCTGGCGTGGTTAATGGCGTCCCGGTGTGCCTTGATGAGCTGGTCCAAATAATGGTCTCACAAATCTCTTCCCGGATCCGCGGATTGTCCACCACAAGTTCAAAGGAGCTTCTTCATGAACCGACGGATGCCCATGATCATCACGCCGAGATAGATCTGCATGATGGGTCCCCACATCTTCGCCTGTTCCTTGAATGCCGTGGCGAGCAGTGAACTTTAAACTGGACGAGGGTGTGTGTGAACTCTAGGGGTCCCTCAGCTGTCGCTACAGGTGTTAGATTGGACTTACGGTTCCGAGCTCAGGCCTACGGTCCTCATTGTAAGCCCTTGCGATGTACATGATCGGGTCGTCTGAGGGCCCCGCACATTCAAATCCCTCGGCGGCATGATCAGCGAGACAAGACACGACCGCGAGGATGCTGCGAGGATAATGAGCCTATGCTGACGGCATGTGCTTGATCAGATGAGGGCCGTCGACCTACGTGGTGCGCTCATTCTTCACGTGCCCGCGGATCAGCTCCTCAACCATCAATCTATCGTTCTCCGTGGTATGGCATGCAACTTCTCTTCAGAACCCATTGTCTTCACTGCAGAGATCAATGCGCCAGTACTCGCCTTCCTTGGTGGCTTGGAAGAGGCCGGGCACATCGATGACGGTGAGATGCGGTTGCTGCAATGGTCTGTCAGCGCTATCGCTTCCTGCATACCGGCTTCTACAGAAAGAGAAAAAGGGGGGGAGGAAACGATAAGGAAGAAGAAAGCTTGAACGCACCTCGGGACCGGAAATTTCGATCATCAGGATATTACTGCCGAGCATGGGCAGATTGCTCTTCCCCTTGGTAATGCTAGGGCGAATTCCCATCACCTCGCTAGCCTCCACAATTTATCAGCACTTATGGCGATGCTATTCTTGGAAACCAGCAGCACGCTTACTTCCTTGACAACGCCATCGAGGATACCGCGATGGAACATGGTAATCTCGTGGCGGAAGGCCCGCGCCTTCTCCTTCCTCCTGTGTCTGCAATGCAGGCCGGGAGTAATCGAAATCACTGTGCTGGTAACAGCACTTCGCCGGCGAGAAATCTACGTCGCGTATTGAGTGCAGAGTCCCTGCCCGCGCGGGAACGAAAAGCCGGTCAGGCTCTCGAGCAGCGAGTTCTTGCCGGAGGACTGGCGGCTTACGACGATGATCTGCCAGCAGTGAGCTTCAAGGAGCTCGAGAAAAAAAATGAAGAAGAAGGAGGAGGTTCCTAGTGTCGTCGTGAGGTTTCTTACCTGGGACGTCTCGATGTCGATGCCGATATCGCGCAGCTTGTCCTGCTTCTCGAGATATACATGGTTTCCCAGGCCGTCGAAGGCCGGCTGGCTGTGCGGAGGGATCTGCGTTCCTCCCTTTTGGTGGGCAATCTATGAAGACTGGTATGCATAAAGTTGTGGGATCGGGAATGGCGTCCTCGCAGCGTGCTGCAGACGAAAATGGGCGAGAGAAAGGAAAGGGTAGGTTGGAAGAAAAGAAAGAAGGGAAATGAAGGAAAAAGAAGAAGGGGGGAAGAAGAGTATATAAATTGCGGGAAGGGAGGGGAAATGTGATCGAAATCGCCAGGTAGCGTAGTACTAATGTAGGAACGAGAGACAGCAGTCGATATTGGGGCTCAACTTTAAACCACGAAGCGGAAAGTGGATGACCCTGTAGAGAAGACCATTACTGCTCCCCTCGGAAGGGAGAAGTTGGTTGGATCTTTCATCCAAATCGGAACGTGCCGTTCTCTAGTTCCCCTTATGATGCCGCTTATCATCAAACAGGGTCGGTAAGTGACGCTCAAACCAGCAAACAAGTACTTCATCATATGTTGAGTGTCATGATAAGGTACAGTAACTATCACATCCCTGCAGCGAGGCAGGAGATTGAATGCGTGGACCTCGAGCAGTGGAAGGGACTAGTAAGGGGAGAGCGTTGGGCCCCGGGCATTGCCACAGTACATAAAGCACTTCTGCAACATTAACTACCACATACGACCATACCTACTAGAAAACTCGGGATCCCGTCCGCTCTCCCATAGATAAGCTAGTAAGGGCCAGATTAGTAGTTGGGTCGGTGACGACCAGCGAATCCCTGGTGTTGTATGTTTTGATGTCTTTTTGCTCCCTCTCCTGGTATTATGCCTGCACTAGCCCCGCTAGCAAGCCCCAAAGACCTTGCGTTTCTTTTCTCCGTGCGTTCACGAGTAAAACAAACTGGTTTACTGTCTCTAACCCCCTGTTTCTCCTCTTCCTCTCCCCCTTTCTCCTCGTCCTCTCCATCTTTCTCCATTTGAGTCATCAAGAGCCCGGGCCCCCAAATAAAAACCCATTCTTCGACTCCTCGCCATCTTCAAAACACTGCCTGGCAATCTATCTCTCATATACGCTAAGCCTCTTTGTTCGCTCACAGTCCCCGTCCTCCACAAGCCCTTATTGGGCCAAGCCTCTCCCATACGCTTGTCAAACTGCGACATCAGACCAGCGCCGTTGTCCGCCCTTTCGGCATGGCGCTTGATCCTATCTCTTCCCGCATCAGCAGCACAAGGAAGTCCCTGCAAGTCGATGATGGCGGTGATTCGTGTCGGCTCGTCCAGTTTGACGAAAATGTCTTCCGTGCGGAGATCGTTGTGCTACAACGGCGGGGAAGCATCTTTTGGAATTCTGGGTCTGGGTTGGACTTAGTGGACAAGAGATGATCCGCGAACTGTAGATACGCATCTTGGCCAGACCTCTTTTGTGCGCCGAGGGCTGATATACGCGCGGGACTGTGTGCATGACCAGCGGCTTCGTATGCTCAGGGAGAGGCCACACAGGAGTAGGGGGTATAAACAAAGTCCATGGTGGCCAACTCGCTGACCGTGGTGCAATGAGGCAGGCCGGCATTCGGATTCGGGAATTTGCGCCAATAAGCTCGCGGCCGTCGTCCATGTGAAAGGTGTAGGTCATGTGGTAGAGGCCGTCGGGGCATTGCTGGACATGCACGCACGAGTTCGCACCCACGGGCTAGGCAGCGGACGCGGGGCCAGCTCGTTCATGTCAAACTGGACGTTTGGCTGGGCCATTTTGTGTTCTTCATTTGAACACAAACCGGCCGCGGGAGAAGGTGAAGAGGCTACAGTAGCATCTTCATTCCAGTTCGGCGGTGTTGCGTCTGCTGTGCGGGGCGTGACCGGCTACCGTACCCTCGGTAGGTGTCGAGGAGGAGGTGAAGATGACGTACTTGCTCTGCTTGGCGAACAACCAGCCAGTGGCCAGTGACCAAATCTGCGGACTCGGAGCGTTCGACATTTTCGTAAGGAAAGGCTCAACATGCGATACGTTGTCGAGCATTCGAGACGTCGGTCAGCTGGGCGGCGTCCAGACCACAGGCAGATCAAGGTTGAAGTTGTTGAGGGGCAAGGATGCCTCGGCCAACAACCACCCCCGCAGGCTCCCTCGCTGCCCAAATAACCGGACCTATGGGAATTCCGGATCTTATACTTGAAGTATAGGGAGCACCAGTGTATATAAAATACATATCTACTACACATTGTTGTTCGAGCCAGGATCCATCGCCCCTTCTTATCCTCAAACAACTTCACCTGGCAGCAACGAGCTGAGAAAGCCAGGAGCAGTATCCTTAACACACGACCATACTCTCCAGCACATGAACCAGAAAATCTCAAGTAGCATCTCCCCACATCCACCTCATCGAACACTTCGTATTCCCATTTCTTCGTTGGAGAGGCATCAGAATCGTCCTCACACAACCTCATATACTCCTCCAAATCCCCCATTTCAAGACATCCATCCCTCCCTGTTGAAAGGAAAACCGCCAAACCACCGAAGTTATCCGACACCGCCCACCAGGAAACCGAATCCACCAGTCCTAGCCGTATCCCACCCCGTTGCCTTGTGGTTTTTGGGAGCCTCGAGAACACCACCGCCCCGTTTGGGGATAAGTAAGAATAGCAAGAAACCGGAAAACGCCAGCCAAGATATCGCCGGCCAAAAAGAGAAAACAGACCGATCCAGCAAGGCGTCGTGTATGGGATATAGAGGAAAGACAACAAAAAACAGAGGTGGATACTGATGTTTAAGAAAAGTAAAACGGACGGGTAGGAAGCACGGTCAAGCACTCAGAGGGCGAGACCTGTTCCGTCGCCGGTCCACCTGTACAGAGCAAGGAGCTCCCTCCGGCGTTGATGCTGCTCGCCGAGGTCCTCGGGCACGCGGCCACGCACCTGAGCGAGGGCGCTGCGCATGACTCTGCTGAAGTTGCGCTGGAATCTAAGTTAGCATCGCTGCAACAGGATTGATGGTAACAGAACGAAACATACCTGATATTCGGTATTGAGTGTCACCACACACGCCTCATGGGCGCGAATTATGGTCTCACACGCCTTGACTACGCTCGGCGACGCCTCCAGCTGCAACTTATCCGCAATGAGCAACAGCAGGAACGAGCCCTGGAGCAGGTAGATGCCAAAGAAGAAGGGCATGAACTCGAGACCCGGGTCGTACTCGAGGATGTTGCTGATTGCCTCGGCGGCGCTGACGGCGTGGCCCGTTGCGGTGATGAAGCCCTGGCTGCTGATCCAGAGGTCGTTGTCGTCGAGCAGGTTGATGGGGTCCCACTTGCCCGTGAGGAGGATGTGTAGCACGTGCATGACATGCGTGCCGTACGCCATGACGATGCGCGTCTGGATGTCGCTCTCGGTCATGCGGCTCGACGTCGTGTGTACGCTGCGCACGCTCTGGCCTGAGGGGGTGCCCGGCAGGTCGTTGGCCGTCGGGACGCCCGCTGCCTCGGCTGCTTTCTCGTCGGCGGCTTGTGCTTGCGCGTTGAGGCTGAGGTGTCGCTGCTCGAACCGCTTCAGGCTCTGCTCGTAGGTCTCGAGGTGGCGCGTGATTTCGGATGTCTGCTCGTCCCACTCACGGGAGGAGCGGAAGCCGACGCCGAAGCGAGGGTGATTTCTCGCGTGGTGAAGGTCCACAATCTCGCCAAGAATGGTCATCAGAGGCAGGAAGTAGCCGAAGATGCTGTGGCCGGTACACTCGAACGACGGCCCACGGACCCGGCCCTGAGCGGTCTCGGGGTCCGAGGCGAGGACATTGGGGTCCGTGTAGGCACGGAAGTTGCCGTTCTGGTAATCAGTATCGTCCATCGGCTGGAGCAAACCTTCGCACTCAATGTCGAGAAGGAACAGTGGCCGATTGTAGCACAGTGCAAGATGACGATCGACGATATAGACGAGCCACCAGATCCGCCGCCTCTCCTCGCGCTCCTCCTCGGTGATGATGCCCGGGACACCCATCTCAGCGCCGTTGCCTTCGCCATCGACATCGGCGGAGCCACCCTGGCGGCTCTCGGGCGCATTGTGCGGTAGCTCGCGTCAAGCTTCAGTTCCCGAGCGAGGGACCACGCTGCATTCCACCACCGTAGGCTCGCACCCTTGTACTCGCTCGCAGAAACCACCGTCGCCAGGTGAATGTAGGTGATGACGTCGTCGAGGTTACCGGCAGCGCCGAAAGCGCCAGACTCGCTCGTCAGCGTCTCCATGCTGATGGATCCGGGAAGCGCAACTCCAAGGCCACCCAGAGCCACGCCGTCCACGATAGGGCTCGAGACGGGCGACGCCTCTTCCGACGGCGTATGGATGAGAGGCTTGAGGAGGCTGACAGTAAGTTCAAGTAGCTTCTGGCAGATCTTTCCGCGTGCCGAAGGGACACTGGTCAGGAAAGGAGCGTCGCTTGTCTGCGCAGCAACCCAGAGCATGCTTGCGAGGAGCGCGGGCTGGCATTGCCGAGGCTTGCTTGGGTGCAGGAACGACCGCTTCCGGAACACGAACCCTAGAACGTAAGGTGACATAGGGTGCATCTGCGCTGAGGAGGAACTCGCGAAGTAGAGGTCGATCAGATCGCAGGCAAGCGACAATGGGATGATGTTGCCCAGGTGTGGGATCAGGGGCTCCAGAACCGGATACCGGAGCTGCGAGTGGTTGTAGCCGTTCTGTGGTACGTGAGAGGCGAATTGGGGTGGTGGTGAGGACATGCTCATCCAGCCGCCGGGAGATGCTGCGTCTCCGCCCATGGGGTATGCGCTAAGCGGGCTGTTGGCGAGGCGGAACCCGTTCGAGGGGTTTGCTGAATAGCCGGCTGGGCTCTGTGTCTGCAACGCATACGGCAAATCAGGGTAGCTGGACATGCCTCCCTGGGTGGCGCCGTAGGGTGCATGGGGTGGCCTGTTCATCATGTGCGTTGTGATGGGGCGTTCGTACGCTGGATGAACAGCGCCATACCCATTGAGGTCCAGAGCCGTCGGGCTTTCGAGGCGGTCGCGATCCATACCCCCTGGATGGCTCGTCATATGCGCCTGATGGGCACCCAAATCGCCCAGGCTCTCCATGCTCCCTGTCCTTTGGCCCCTGAGTGCCTCTTCAGAATGTCGGTCATGATCTTGTCTGAGTTCGGTTGCCGCTCGGTTGCCACCGTCACGGACGGCTTGGTGTTGGTTGGCGTATCACTCCGGCTCTCTGATGACTGGCCATTCTCGCCTGTTTGGTTCTCGGGCTTTGCGCCATTCTGCGCCGCTGCCGCCGCAGCGGCTTGGGCGGCCGCTTGCTGGGCAAGGTCTTTCCGGGATGCCTTGCCGCGCTTCTTGCGTTCTCGAATGTATTCGCAGCCCAATTGAAACTCTGCGCAAAGGTTAGAAGATGCCGTGGCCCGGAGGACTGAGATCAGGTCTCACCAATGCAATGGGCGCAGGGATGTTGGCCATCACATTTTGTCCGCAGCTGGTTGCATTGGTCACACGCCCTGCTGATTCTCCTCCGAATTGGCCCGGTTGCCCCGGCGGCTCTGGCAGCAGGTCCATAAGGGTGTTGCCTGTGTTTTGGCTGGGGACCAGCTCTGGAGAGGTGCGGGCTGTGGACGCCCACGTGCTGTTGGAGCTGCTGAAGGGCATAGTGAGAGCCAGGGGCTAGTGGGTCGAGTCCCGCGGCGTGGAGGTGACCGGCCGGCACATGACCGTTGGACAAGAGCGTGGTCGAGGGGATATGGTAGGGCGAGAACCGATGAAGCGGATTCGACAACATGTTGACTGAATATGAGATCGTTCGAGCCGGGCAGAAGATGGTGGAAACGTTCCGGCACGGAATTAGATACTAAGAAGGTCGTCAAGACCTCGAATTAGAACATGTGAAGACGGACGGCTTCGAGCGAGTGCGTGAAGTTGGTTGAAGCGTTGCTACGTCTCGGTCGGCAGGAGTAGACGACAGGTGTGAGCCGTCGGCGGCGATGAAGGGGGTTGGGGGCTATCTATATCCGAGCACTTGGCGGAGAACGGTGGCGAGCTGCCGGGCCCAGTCTTGAGAACGGCAGTTAGATAGACCGGGAGTGTGCTTCCTTGTGGGGAAAGTTAGTGACAGGGTTGCGCATTAATGGGCGTGCTGGGATGGCATTGACAGAGACCTGAATAGTGGGAGGGGATCCGCGCGGTTGTGAGAGAAAGGGTGGGACGGTCAACTGCACGATGTATGCAGCAGCAGCACCGCACGGCGGGGGGTGGGGAGGGGGGAGGGGGCCGTTTCGGGTTCTTGGGATGGGGTGACAGCGAGCCAAACGGCAGCGGAAGGCGGGATGAAAACGAGTCTTGTTAAGGATCGAGAACGTGGAGGGCCAGGGAGATGTGATCTTCAACGTACGGAGTGTGGATCAAGAGCCAGAAGGTCGGTCGTTTCCTCTCTCGTCTTTCCGAGCCCCTAGAACCCAAGAATCCTGTTGAGGAAACGTTTTCCTGAACGTCCTAGAAGGTTTCCTCAGCTGCCGGCCGTGACGATGAGGTGTTCCCCCTTCTCTCACTCAGCCTCGAGCGATGTGCCGGATAGTGCTCGAGAGGTGCCGGAACGGAGAGGATGCCAAAAGGGCCAACGGATGCCCGATTCGAACAGGGAAGCAAATCGGTAATTTTCTTTCGCTGTTCCTGCCTCTCGGGGCACTTTCTGCGAGTGTGGATGTCGCCTTGGCGTACATACGCAGCAGACGAGCTGTGAGAAAGCTGAATGAGACCTCCTGCGATTGGCGACAGGGGGAACTGCTTTCTGGTCCAGCACAATTTCGAGGATCAAGTTTAGATTGCGAGGGCAATATCCGTCGGCGGGACGGGAGGCGTGACGGGGACGAGCGAGGTTTGGGGAGCGCGGGCGTGAGGTTTGCAGTGTGGGAGTGCTTGACAGCGGATTTCTGGGGAATCGGCCCTCGCCTAATCAGGGTCTGCTTGAGGATATATGGCCCTCTTTTTGTCCCGCCAGCAAGCTTCAAGCAATCGCCAGACATGGGTCGGTCGTCTGGCAGGGGTCTGATGGCGGTTGTGGTGAGAAGGTCGAGCTCCGCCATCCCTTTCATAGCGCGGTTCTGCAGAAGACGGTGTTTGGCAGGCATCGGCAGAGCCGTCCCCAGCATCAAAGCGCATTCTCAGCGGACACATTTGGCAGAAACAGCACAGTGCCAGGCTCTTTGCCATGGCACACGTGCCCGGCACTGGTGCTGGCTGCTGGCTGCTCCTGGCTGCTGCTGGACAGAGAGCGTCACACCTCGTCGCCCTCCACTTTGAATGGCGCGCTTCATGGCCTGGTCCGTACAGCCTCCACCCGCCGAGAGGTTGACAAATTGCGGCGGACGATGGGGCATCGAAGCAGCGGAGAAGGTGGTCAAGAACTGGACATCCCTGTCCATAGCGGTCTTGGCAGTGGTTCTGTCCGGCCAGAGTCTCGCCGAAACAAGGGCCATCCCTCATCCATGGGATGGTTGCAGATTGGGTTGCTGCCACTGCTGGGGACCTGAGCATCGGGGCCAAACCGGATCAGCTGGCCCATCTGGGCCATCCTCCTGGCGGCTGGGGCCATCGACTCCTGCTTCGGGACGCGCTGCGGAATCGAGCCGAATGGAGCTGCAGGCCTGCCGGTCGCCTGTTTCTGGGCAGATGGGACCGCACCACAGCCCGATGACCGACGATTATCTGAGATCCACGCCGCGTTGCTGTAAGGCGTTTGTTATTTGGCTACGGTGTGTATATGTGCATTGCTGCTCTGCCTTTTTGGGGCGGAAGGAGAAGCACACTGCCACGTTTGTCATGGCTCAATCTGGCATTCTCCACAAGAGGAAAGGACCAGGTTCGGAGGAACAATGGAATGGTAAGGGTGGGGGCACATCTCTTCAAGGCGGTCAGACTGACGGCGTCGTCTGATGACAGTGGTTTCGAAGCCCATTTCTTCATCGGGTTCGGATGGCGTTTCCTGCAGAACTGTTGCCCAGCAAATGCCCAGCTTGGAAGCTTGGAGAACGGGACCCCGGAGAACGGCAGATGGCGGCAGGGATGGGTTCCTGCCAAGCCGGGCCTCTTTCGCGGGGTTTGCATCACCAGTTCATCTCTTCTCTTTCTTTTTTTCCCCTCGAGTCGAGGGGAAGGAGCAACCAGAGAACACCTGGTCACATCAATGCCGCGGCAGAGGGATTGATCCCAAACCCTCACCAAGGAGGGAATTACGACCAATTCAATCGCGAATGGCAAGAACAACCTGCATCTTCGAGTCACGAGGGGAACATGTGGCAAATCCGTCCCATTCTCAGGCTGCCGCTTCTAACCCCGCAATCCCCAAGCCTCCATTGCATTGACAACTAGACGGATCCTTTGACTGGCGGTGTCACATGACATGGGACTATCTTTGTTCACGCTTCATGTTCCCGTTGTCAGAGCCACCCAATCCCGATTCGTTTTTTGAGCCTTCCAATTCCAATTCGGGAGATAACCACATCGCACATTCTGGGGCTTGTCGTCGACAGTTCGGCCCTCGGAGCAGACCAATATCGGGCACCCTGATATCGTCCACCCTCGGCCGAAAAAGCGGCGAAGAAGGGTTGGCCTCCGCACCAGTTCGCCCTGTCTCAGCCTCCAGGAACACCTGGTGCGACTTAAACTAATCTGATCTTCGGAGCCAATCAAGTAAGTCCCGATCTGAACAGCTGCAGGTCATCCTTCTCGCCTGGGGCTTGAACGGTGAGTGCTCTGTCATCGGCGAGTACCCCGATGCTAGACCTCCATTCTGTCTCGTCAAGTCCGATTTCCTCGACACGATTGGAATTTGTGACTGACAACGAACAAGTTCAGAGCCGACAGGTGCAGATAACGGAGCCCGAATTGTGTGACAACAATCAATTTGTCTTGCCATTTGCCCCTGACAGTTAGCGCCCGAGTCCGCTTGATCCTTTGTCCAAGTATAAACCCGCCTGCTTCCGCCTTCCTCCTGCTCGATTTGAGCTTTCGCTCTCCCCAGTTCTGATTGGGGAGCTCCAGGTTCCCAGGAGGTTGCAGCTGCCTGCCATACTCAAGCAGTGGCTGCCCTGGAGGACTGGTACTGGTGGAGCAGACGGCGCGGGACCCTCCACCATCAGTGCCGCTCGTGGTTGCACAAATTTGGGGTTTCCTCTGCCCACGCACAAAAATCCGGGGTCCCCGCACCACATCTCACCGCTCGGTGTAAGGGCTTCTCGCTCCTCAGCACCGTTCCCACATTGATGATCATTGCGGATCGCAAACAGCAGCTGGGACTGTGTTCTCGCTTTCCAGAACAAAACAGGAAATTCTTCCAGCAAACCTTCTGCGCCACCAGATCGTCTCCGCGCCCGTTGCCTTGGCGGCTGGGGTCAATCGTCAACCCCTGCCGTTTGGGCGCGATCCCTCACCGGCTAGCGGTCCGAAACTCCACATGCAGGCAAGATCACGCACACCATTTAAGGGGCTATCGTACTCCTGATTCGCTGGCGCCCTGCGCCAACTGTGGTTCTGTTTTGGCGGTCAGCCAATGAGGGCTCTCACCGAAGCTCCAGAGCTGGAGCGGCTCCCGAAACCCCGTCCGCGTTTGCGGTGAGCTGGCCATGAAGATTGCTGTGCCTTTTCGACCTCTCTCCATGCTCCCCAAGGCGCAATCTGCCCAATGCCTTGACGGCACAGCAGAGCGCACTTTCAGCCCTCTGCATGCTATGTAACCGATAGCAGATGAGCATCTCTGCCGCCAACTGGTTACGAGGAACCCTGGAACTATGAATCCGTCCGCTTGGGTCGGACAGCGCTCGCTCACTACCAGAGACCATCCCCTTCTCCGTTGCTTGCTTCCCCGTGGCAGGGATTCGCGTTCTGTGGTCTTCCAGAAGGTTTCAACCCCTGCTCGCCCACCTGCTGGGTGCCAGCAGAGTGAAACAGATCAAAAACCGGTACCGCTCCTCAGCCCACCTAGAAAGCCCAGGATCCTTCTTGGCACTCGCAGTGCCCGCTGTTGGTCTTGTGGTGTCCCTACACATACATAGGAGAGGTTTCGAGCGGGCGGCCACACTTCCTGTGCAGATATGGCCACGCCGCAACACCAAAAAGTCGCTTGGCTGAACAATGTCGACGGGGAGAGGCGGCAGGCAAAGTGAAAGCTTGGCCATCCACTACACCTTACCCTGCTCAGGTCTCGTCGGCAGTTACCGATCAAAAGTCTCCGCTGTCCCCCCACTCGATTACCCAGCTGCCGCGCGGTGAGGCTGGCCCTCCCACAAGGCCAGAGACCTGCCCCGGCCCCTGCCACATGGATTCAATCTGGCATTTCAGATTGTGCGCCTCCCTTGAATCATTCCTGTGGTTAAGACTTGCATTCAACGCGCCTGCCTGTGACAAGCGAGTCCTGTTTCTCGATCCTGGGCTCAATCTAACCTCTCTCCTGACACGCCCGGTGTGTTCTCCGGAACAGGGACCGCTTTTCCACCCTCAGGACTAGCGTCAAAGCCCCGCACGAACCAAAAAGGCCGAGTCGGAATGCCGGGACCTGACCATCTGCATTGAGTCACCTTCCTTTCATGGTGAACATCTGCTCCCCACAGAAGACGCACCCCATGCCAAGACCCCGCATTGTTTCGACACGACCATGGAGGACACGAGCTACTCCACCTTCGCGACTGATGTCTTCTCGGAGAGGCCGATATCGTTAGCCTTCGGCACCAGCGCTAGCCCTAGCTACGATCCACTTGCGCCGATCTTGGACAAATGTGCAACGCCTCTACGGCTGCTCGTGGCTCCGGGTTGCCGTTGCGACAGATGGAAGGCGGCGTGGAAACGGCAGATGGCGATCACTCCACGGAGCGGAGTTGACAATGAATGATTCCTGACCTTCAGGCGTCAAGCAGGTATACCGCGATGGTGGGAAACCTAGTCGAAAGACAACGGCATGGTTCAAACTCTATGAACATACCATGGTTCACCACTCGCCACAATTCGTCAATCTCCAACGAGCAGGGATATGTTAGTCGCCGACACCAGTGTGCCTCAGATGACCCGTTCTCTGGGCTGCCATGGTGTGGTTTTGAAGCCAGCGGCCTCGAAGCCCGTGAGGATCACGTCGGGGTAACGGAGAGGCTGGCAGACAGTGCCGGGACACCTTCGAAGCTTTGTCGCGCCCTAGGAGTCGAGGACGTATCTGGACTCTGGACGTACAGTCGCTGACGACAGCGTGGCTTGCAGAGTCCACGGCTGTTGATGACTCCAGACTCGTCCGTTTCCATGGACGAAATGGCTCGCGCTGCTCTCCATGTCAGATGCTCCTGCCCCGAAGGTTTGCGTCTCCTCAGTGCTTGCTGGTATGAGCCATCATTCTGGTACTTGTCAGGCGTGTGATCTCACCCCAACGGCGAGCCAAAATGAGTCGTTTCATGCCACAGCGGCAGCGTCTGATATTGCCCCGTAATTAGACGCCATCTGCCACCGCGCATCAGTTTCCGGTGGTGCACGCCGCTCGATGCCTTTTGGGGTGCAAGACAAGCCCTCGCCGCCCAGATCATCATCCCAGACTCAAGACGTTTCCTGCCAGCTATGTTCGGTACCGCTTCCATTTGGCTGTCCTCTCGAAGACCTTCCGCAAGTTGGCGTCTCTTCGGCTCTCGCAGCCAATGCGGCACTACTCTGGTCCGGGAGTGTCCTCCGGACCCCGCGCGCTGAGGAGGCACGGCGCTGGCTGAATACGGCAATACCCTCCGGCTGGAGTTTCATCCCATCGGCTTCTACGGCACTTGAAAGATCCCCAAAGCTTAAAGTCTGAGTTTGCGGGGGAGAGCAATTTTGGGTGGTATTCCGAGATTTCGAGAAGCAATCGCGGAGATGAGACCCTTAGGGAACTCGACTTGTTCTCGAATACACGGAGGCTCGGAAGGCATGGTTGCGAGGAACGATCATTCATCTGAGAGGACAAACCATTTTTGGGTGTCTCTGGGCAACCGATAATAACGAGTCATTCTCTCCCTCCGAGCTCACAAACCCTGCGCCATGGCACCTGCCCGGCACGTCGTTAACGTACTGTGCAAGAATTTCTCCGACTTGACCGATTTTGATCCGAGCGTGGCTAGGAGAAAAACTGGATCCGTGATCGGTTTATCTTAAAACTTGCATCGAATGTGCGTTTCTTCGGCATCAGCATAGCTTGATCAAGCCAAAGCGCTGTTCAGCCCCGGGCGGGGCCACGATCATGTTGGTGCCATGGGACACTCCCATGGAGCCTTTTCCCCTCCCATTTTCATTTTCACAATGGACGAGGTTGTTGAGGGACGATACTTCAAGGCCGAAGCCGAAGTTAGCTGACGGCGGCTCAACTGATACAGTCCGTGTTTTGAGTCTCCCTGTGCCCTGCAGACATTGCAGTTGCCGTGCCGCCGTCCAAACCACCGAAAAGCAAGCAGTCCTCCCCACAAAGATCTCTTGGAGACGGATGACAAGCCAGCAGATGATCTGGTGATCAAACAAAATTCATCTCTTCTGCCGGCGTCCTACCACTTGTCTCTCTCGTCGTTGATGCTCGCTTCATTACTCCTTGCACTTGACGCAAGGCTCGAGACCGAGCATGAAAGAAGAGTTGTCGAAGTATTGCTTTGCTGTTTCAAGGACCGCATGTCATCCAGTCCTGTCCCGTTCACGTCGCTGGCCGCATGATGTGGCACAGTAAGGGTGCCAAGATGGCCTCTGTTCGTTGCACTGAGGTTTCCTTCGAGAAGCTCTACAATTCTGTTCGCAACATTGGATGAGATCGTTACTATTCAGGCATACGATGTCTTGGATTCAATGTCTCAGCAGTTTCTGGGTCCTGCCCGCTTTGACGTCGGCCGCGACTGCAGACAAGATGTCCCGCTGGGGAAATGCAGAACAAAGTTTCGGTCCAGATAGTGCCCTCAGCCCCTTCCCACATAGTTTGTGCTTCGAGACGGGTGGTTGTCGAGGTCTGTCTGCCGTCTTGCCCCTGAAGACCTCTGGCCATCGTCCCGGTCACTGGAAGGTTTGACTGTTCCAATATCTGGCAAGTTCCGATATAGGTGCGCTCCTTCCTCTTGACTAGTCAGGCATAGACGGCTGCTAAATCCAGTGAGGCTCTGATATCGAAAAGCAGAGGCATCCACAAAACCCGGAGATCGAGTCCGTGTCTTGGATTCCCAGACGGCGACCTGATCGTAGCCGCTGCTCCTGCCCTCTTCCCCTGAGGTTGGGACAAAGCGTTAACCAATCGCTCTTGGCACGCTGGGCCTGTCTAAGCGTCGATTTTACTCTACAGAGTATGCACTCTGCCGCAGGACGACCTTCGAGAAGCATTCTGTATATACCTCAGTCGGCAGAGGAACCCTTCGTCTAATCTGTCTCCTGGCAGACGATCAGATGACCTCCCAAAACAGCGTAGTACCGGTATGATGATCTCTACGCCCCGTCACTTTCCCTTTCCCCTCCCGCATTATGTTACCCTCCCTGTTCTTGGTCTACACCCCTTTCCCTCGTCAGAGAGGATACCGCAACAGCACCAGGGTCGGCTGGGCGGCTGAGATCCCGAGATCTCGGTCAGTCTGAAGAATGCAGAACATGGTATGGACAGTGCGGTAAAGCTGTCGGATCACATCCCTGTCTACCACGCGGATGTGGAGGCTTTCCACCTGCCGAGCAATGCGAACGTGCCAGACCTATCCGATCGGATGCTGTCGGGAGGTGATCCCGACACCTGTGCATCGACAGCGGGTAGTGCATGGGATGGGATGAGCGGCAGGGGCAGGCATGGCACATACTGGAATCTGGGGAAGAAAGTTCTTTGCGGAGGTCGGAGGGTAACCGATGAACATAGTCAGGTGATCGAGCTGGAGATTTGCGAACCCGCGTCGGTGTCGAGGCTGCCCACATTCCGCAAGACATATCAGGGGTTGAAAGCTACCAGAAAGCTTCCTTTGTTGGTTGGGAGCGAGACATTACCTCGGCGTTGGCCTTTCTTGGTGGATTGTCTCAGGGGTGAGATCTCATCTCCGTGAAGATCAGCTGAACTGTCTCAGGGTCAACGTCGTCCGACGACCGTCGCTGCTTCTTCTCTATGTCTTGTCGCTCGGGGTACTTCTTGCTCTCTGACGCACGGTCATTGCCTGGGACCTTGTCAACACAGGAGGTTCGGGCGGAAAGTTCGTCGTGCAACCTCGACTAGGGGTCCGCGAGCAGAGCAGCTGCCGTGTCTTTTATTATGTTCTCGTACCTGTTTCGCAGCCTGAAGGAGGGTTCTCCATGTCATGTGACTATGCTCTCAGCGTCAGAATACCTTACTAGTCTCGCGGCCGTCGCCTCGTTCATGTCAGACTAGAGGGTGTGTAGCGAAAATAGTGCTTTGCGCCGGAGCATGTTGACAACATGCCTAGAGCTCATAGCTCTAGATTCATTTCCTAAAAGTCCACCGTCCTCTTCCCCGATAGCTTCAACCATTTTCATGCTTTTTAGGTAGGAGAAACCTCAGACGTTCGCGATCGGGTGGCGGGTCCTCCAAACCAAGTAGAACTGTGGACGATCCCCTGAATTCCCAAACAAAAGGGATCCACAACAACAACCGCAGACATCTATATCCGGATACCCACCGCGTCAGTGGTTTAGTGGTAAAATCCATCGTTGCCATCGATGGGCCCCGCGTTCGATTCGCGGCTGACGCAAGTTTTTTTTGCTTTTACCCTCGCGGGTGTTTTTGTCTTTTTATGTGACAAGTTGTGGTGCCCAAGGGAGGAACGATTTGTTGTTTTGGTTTCGGTGACGGATTGTTTAGGTTCCATACTTGTATGTATTGTTCCCTCTCAGACAGCTTCAATTTGTATAGCCGTCGGAAGGGCTGTCTTCTAAATCGATGAGCGAGCCCAAGACGGCGGCCTCATCGAATCTTGGGTTTGGGTTGTGTGTGGGGGAAAGGGATTGAGAGACGGATAAAAGGGAAACAAATAATAAAAGAAGAGCAGCGAATTTTGGTACCCTTCTCGTCATCCGTCACTCACGTGTTTTGCCTCTTTGCCAACGCGATGCCTGCGCCGCTTGCCAAGGGCTAACGTCCATTGTTCAGGGGTAGGAGCCAAGGGGATTCAGCTACGGCCAGGAGAGACGAGGCAACGACAACGCAACGATGGCCTTACGAAATGAAATCGTCATTGAGTCGGTCCCAGAATGATAGAAAGTGAGTGCAGTTTGATAAGACCGTGCGAGGGTGATGCTCAATGTCGACAAACCAGCGTCAGCACCATGCTCCGTCTCCGTGAGGCACCACCAACCCAACCACAAAACCAACGTTTGAGAAGAGACGCAATATGCCCCCTCAGTGACGTGCCAACTACACCAGCCTTCTGTCTCTCCCTAATCGGTCGCCATTTCCAAACGTCCACGCAACCTAGCCATCGTACGAGATTGTCATGGTTTCTGCGCTATTGTGAGAGACCCCTAGGTTAGAAAGAGAGTACTTTAAAACAAATCCCGACATTGAGGTCAATGTGAAGCTATAACCCGAGAAAAAAAGGGTGGCAAATAGAAGAAAAGAAAAGAAAAACGGAAATAGAAGCAGAGATAGAAAACACTTGAAGGAGGTCGTTGTAAACCGGAAAGACGCCTTTTCTTTTCCTCAATCGAACCTACGGCATTGCCAAGCATAAGGATAAAGGTTGCTCGATTCCTACCAGCTAATGGTGACACTAGTCAAGCCTCATCGATATCATCATCCGCCATCCGGTCACCAACGTCACCAACAGTCACCGACGATTTGTCGTCAAAGAGGTCGTCCGGGTCCTCCAGGGCCCCAGGGTAAACGATATCTCCTTCAGGAAGTGGGGGGAAATTGCTAACTCGCAGTGTGCTGGCGGCAAGCTGGCGTAAAGGCTCAATCAGACTGCCCTCCACGCCGCGGGTGTGAACGCGGAGGTCGGTGTCGTTACGTGTTTGCCACAGCAACCGCAGGTCTGTAGCATCCACCTGGTTGAAGAAGCGGCGAATGAGTTCCTTGGGGCATAAACCCGTGAGGATTGTTGCTCCGGCCAGTGCTCTCTCCAGTAGGGGTTTGCCGCTCCGCCTCTCCCGGTTCGGGACTGCAGCCATGATCATGCGAACCACTTCACCCAAAAGATCAGTAGCTGAAATACCAAGCTGTGGTTCTGTATTTTCGGCCCAGGTTGGGAACGAAAGGAGATTGGTATTTGATGCACCGATGTTGAAGGATGGGGGCAAGAGAGAAGAGGTCAACCAGAGATGCCAAAGAGTGACCAGGACTGTACAAATATCAATCGGCGTGCTGTTGCCAGTTCCAGGAATGTCAACAGCCACTTCTGGGTTGCTCTTCAGCATTTCCGCACACCACCTCAGGCATGATGGAAGACAGTCGATGTCGAGGAGGGGATCGGTTTCCATGTGGTCCAGTCCGCCGTGGAAGGCTGGCTGCTGGTCGAGGAACTCCTTCATGATCTCTGAAATCTCAATCTCATCCTCCTCACCTTCGTGTTCCGGCTGGAGGCGTTGGTTGTAGAGAAGAAGAGTCGAGTGGAGGAACCTGTAGGCGGGGATGTCGAGACGGGGCCCTCGTGGATGCAGTGGCTTGAGATACTCCTGTCTTTCGTCATCCTCAATGATGATGTTCTCGACAATTTTCTCGATCTGGAAGGTGCCGGCAGTGTGGTCGTAGGTGTGAGCCAGGAGGATGTCGAGCAAAGTGTCAACCCAAGAGGAAGAGTCCTTGTCGGATAACAAAGTTTTAGCGATGGGCTTCAGCAATTCCCGGCGGCGTCGGCCTGTTTCTGTGTCTGAGCTGTGCGGACATAAGCGATAATGTCGGCCGTTAAGCGCTCGTTCTCAAGTGGCGTTGGGCGAATGTTGGGAGGTGAGTGGATGTCGCCAAGTTCGAACAGAATCTCCGCAAGGAGGCGATGCCTATCCCGGAGGCTGGCATCTCCCAGATCCATTTGTGGGATGTATAGCGGTATTTCGGATACGGGTAACACTACTGCGGCTGCATTCTTAAGCGACGTTTGTTGCAGAGCCGTAGGGGGCAAGACTATTTGAGGCCGCGAATTTTGGTTCAACCTGGATTCCTCAACAGGTCTGGGCGCAAGATGACGGCCCTCTGGTTGTCTCGATTCGACGGTCGACGCGGGATGGTGTTCTTGCGGTACTTCGTAATTCCCCATTTGTCCAAAATGTGTATGTACTGACGTCTCCTGGAACCAAGTCAGTTCAGAGCGGAAGGCTTGCTCTATTAGAGAGCACTCACGTGGGACAGAAACCGTACACCCGCTCCATAATGACTCTGACCTTATCCAGTGGCAGGTTCCTGGCCTGATAAAGCTCCAGAATTGTGTCCTTCAGTTTTCCCACTGCTCCTGGCGGATTCTTGGCGCACTTCGGCGGCTGCCTTTGATGACTGGAAGATCTCCCATGCCTGGCCGATGCTAAGATAGAGCAGCTTTTGCCGAGTCTCGCCATGCTGTGCCGCAGGATATTTATATCTGAGTCGCTGGGTATCGACTGGGCCTGGAGTGACTTGACAACTTCGAGCCTCATCACCTCCTCATGGTACGCGGCTCAGGGGCAGCCTCTAAGTGCGCCTTGGGCGTCGTATTACCCGATCTGGAATGTGGAAATTCTGACCGAGAATGCCAAAGCATATCATTGAGGGCTCAGCCAATGACCACATTGCTCGCATCTTGCGGCGGTGGCTGACGCATGCCGGGGTATGTGCCCAGCCTGATGGACTGAAGCGTGCTGACCTCCGTGGACGGCTGTGTGGAAGAAGCACACACAACAGCAAGATGAGGAGGTATAAGAACTAGTGAGACACGTATCTCCGGCGGGAGGAAGGGAAATTGGAAATGGAAACTGGCAGCTCCAGCCACGGGGCGCTACCACAGGCGTCGGTGAAAGTTCAAGGGTCATGACAGCGGCCGAGCCCGATTGCCGGCGGGACCAAGCAGCGGCACTTGCCGGAGACGCGTAGGCCGGTCATCGCTCGATCAGAGCCCTTGGAAGGGATTCGAAGGCAGCTGAAAATGCCATACTTGGAACGAGAGCCAGTGTTGTTGCCCGGGAGTAACGAGCTGCCTGCTTCAGGATGAGTGTAGGCGGAGAGAAGGTGAGCTCATATGTCTTGGGCGAGGAGCGGATGGGCATCAAGGCTGGCTCGAGTTAGCAGCCTGACTGTGACAACAGGGTAGAGGAAGAGGCTACCAGAATATGGGCTTTTGTGCCCTCCCCTGCTCTCCCCGTAGTGCCATAAATGGCGACAGCGCTGGCGGGATGCCACTTTCAATTTACCAGTGTTCCGACCTTCAAAGAAGTGAACCAAGAAAACGAGAAGACCGAGTTCCACGGAGCAGCATTCGGCGCGGCGAGAGCGAGAGAGAGTCCAGAAAAGTCGATATTCCACTGACGGGCCGTTCAAGGTCCATAACTTCCTTTGACAGTGCGAGAGCGGCGCTTAGCCTAGAGACATTGGCATACAGTGCAGATGGAATGGAAAATGAAGGCCCAGAGGAGTAGAGGGACGTACCATTGGCATTTCTGTTGGACCTCCAGACGCTCGAGAGGCAGGAGCAACCGGGGAAGAGCCTTGCAAAAACACCAGTGGCCAATTGAAGCAAGGGTGGGGGTGGTACCTTCTGCTTTGAACCGACATGATGCGAGATACACCCACAGCTCGCATGCAGTTCGGCCAGCCCCTGTCCAAGTGGCAATCGTCCAATTCCCTCCCTTCCGGCGGTATTCTGAGGCTCTCTTCAACGAGTTGCCGGCCGAAGCTGATCGCGTGGTGGCCGTAGCGGTTCAAGTCCAGAGGACATGACGACATCAATGGAAATGGTGCCCAATGAGAACCACTATCTCACTTGGTTGCTTCCCCGCAAACGCCCCCAACCTGCCCGCTCCTGCATCCGAGCGTATCCACTTTGGCTGTTCGAGGCCAGGATCAGCTTTCTTCGCAGTTCTCTGTTCCATGCACAGAGCCGTATGTCCCAGGAAGAACTCGAGCAGTAACAGGAATAAGCCACCTAACTAAGAAAAGGGACCAATCAACAACTGGACGTTCTTCAGACCCCAATGGCGAAGATTGGAGTGAGAACGCGGGAGCGACCAAGGACCGTGTCGCATGTTTGCTGCAAGCTGGAAAGTGAGCACAGTGACGCAGCAGCTCCAACTCCCGGTTTACTGCGGCAAGAGGTCGTAAGACATGAACGTGGGCAGCAATGTGACGGCCAATCGGTTGAGCCAGTTCAAGGGGGCATTCCTTGCCTGAAGTGCTTTGCAGGACAGCGCTCGTCTCATCCACATCCTTCCCCCACACATCGAAAGGTCGCACGCATCCATGCTGGGAGCCTCTTCCTCCCGTTTCCTGGTCACTTGTCACTCTCCTTCCCCTGGCGGTACAAAACCTCCTTGTCCCCTCATTCCCCCCGTGTCTTGCACCGACAACTGTCGACGGAGAACCCAACATCATCGCCAACATGGATCGCTTTCACCAGAGTACGTCCTCGCAACCACCTCCCATTCCCTTCTGGGAAGCTAACATCCCTAGGCAACCCATTCGCGCGGCGGGACTCGCACAGCGCCAACTCGGTCATTTCCTACAAGGTGCTGACGCTTCTCAGCTGGCTGCTGTCGGTCGTCGTCACCGTCTACTACCGCCGTCGAGCCGCCGCACGACGGCGTGTACCATGGCGGCAGCATCTGGCACCAGAACTACCACCATTACTCGGGCTTCACGCTCAACGCGGTGATCACATCACATCCATCTAGGTCCGTCCCTCCCCCTACCCTTCCGCCGCTCCCCCACTTTTCAACCCCAGCTAACCACCTTACTTCCCCCATGCAGGATCGTCCTCTTCGTCCTCCAACTCGGCTACATCTCGCACCTCTTCTCGTCCAAGACCGAGTCGGTCAACGCAGCGTGCGCCGTGGGGTCGCACTTCATCCTCAACAACCTGCTGCACTTCGCCTTCGTGATGCTCTTTGTGCGCTCGCACTTCGTCCTGGCCGAGGTGATGCTGATCCTCAACTTTGCCAACCTCACCTCGCTCTACTTCCGCCACCACGCCTACCCACGGTTCATCACCTGCCCGCCGTGTCGGGCCCGCTGGCCTGGACGTTTGTCGCCCTCTACTGGAACGGGGCGATCATGTGTGCCGCACCACGGCAGCCTGGTGGCGCGCATCTTCGCCAACGTGTTTGTGTGGTCCATCTTGGGGTACGGCATGTTTTTTATTGTCATCTACAAGGTATGTTCCTGCCCGATAGTGTTGTTCAACGATGGTACACGGACGGATTGCTGACAGACGGGCGGGCAGGACTACACCATGGGCTTTTGCGCTCAGCGTGCTCTCGGCGTCGCTGGGTGTCGCGCAGTTCTTCCGGCAGGTCATTGCCTTTCAGTGGATCTTTGCCTTCACCATCATGGCCGTGCTGTTTGTCATGACCGTGGTCGTGGCTGTGCCGGCCTGGACTGGGAGGACCTGCCCTGGGGCGGGAGTGCTGAGAGACGACAGCCGGCGGATGCAGAGAGGGCACCGCTGCTGGGGGAGAGCTAGATGGCCCCTGCTTTCTTGCGGGAAGGTGACATCGATGGCTGCAGATGAAACACATGATGGTAGGATGTGGTGGTAAAAACACTTTGGTTGGGGACAGGCAGGCAGTAGTTAATTTGGGCCAGACTGGCTCCTTGGTCGTTGGGAGATATGTTTGCTCGGAAGACGGAGCCGCGTTTCTTGAGTGGGATCTACTTTTGGCGTAGTTTGCGGGACTGGAGTGTAGTAAAGCCTCCTCATATAATAACAATCTGATACTTCCTTTTAGAGTTATGTTCGAGTTGTTGAGGTCACCTTCGTGGAGCGTCCGTTAGGAGTTTGGCATGATGGGCTTTAACAACATTGTTACAGTACCTGCCTAGAAAAGTTTAGCCGCTGTCAATTTAACACCCCACCACTGCACCGTCGAATCGTGGGCTATCAATCACACCACGCGATCTCACCTCAAACCTCTCTCAAAACCCCCAAACTCAATCCTCCCCACTCTAGAACACAACATGCCCCCGCCAATAATACCCTTTCCCTACCCCCTCCGCGTCGGCACCGACATCTGCCGTATCCCGCGCGTCCTCCGCATCCTGCGCGGACCCCGCCCCGCCCGCTTCATCCACCGCGTGCTGGCCCCCGAGGAGCTACTGCACGCGAGGCCTGCCGTCCAGGCGGTACTGGACCACCTCGCGAGCGACGCTGCCAAGGCTGCTGGCGTTGGTGTGGGGAGGACGCCGCCGCTGCTGGACGGACAAGCGGGGTCCAGCGAAGAGGATGGGACGGGTGCCGGGGCTGGCGCGGGAACGGTAGAGGACGAGGAGCTGTATCGGAGAGCCGCGGCGCACTTGGCTGGGAGGTACGTTTCATTGCCCGGTGTTTTTGACGGAGTGGAGGGCAGAGGAGGCTGATGGCGGTATGCTCCTGTTCTCTCTTCCTTAGGTGGGCCGCGAAAGAGGCCGTGTTCAAGGCGCATCCACATCTCCGGCTCGGGTTCCATGACGTGCTCATCTTGACGCCCGCCCAGATGGCACAGGTGGTGCCCGAGTTGCGGCAGAGCGTCTGCACCACCGGCGCCGGGACTCTGCGCCCCTGGCCTTGATCAAGACCGGGAAGGGGGGGAGAAGCCAAATGGCTGAGGTGAGCATCAGCCATGACTGGGGTTATGCGACGGCTACTTGCATCGGATTTGAGGCGGGCCTTGAATGGGGAGCTATGACGGCCGAGGAGTCGAAAGGGGGATGGTTCTCACGCCTGTCGCGGAATATGGTGGTCGAATAAAATAAAGAGACGGAGGGGCTCTTGACGGATGAGGCAGGCGATGGCGAGAACATCGGAAGTAATGATACCCAACCATGACAGGCAGAAGCATGAGGAGAGGGGTAGTACAATGCCATATGTTTAACTGGTATGAGAGTTGCAAAGCATGAGAATTCCCTTCTGGACGAGCATCCCCGGTCGTAGGACGTACCTAGCATAAGGCAAAACGTACCTAAAGGTAGTTACCCCTTTCACCAGCGTTATGAATGGGTCTGAGTTAGCTCAAGGTAATTTAGGGGTAAAACTTCGCTTTGACCTTCAACTCAACCGTTCATGAGTTCCAACCGGCTCGGCCTTCTGCAGGACTCAGATGGTTGTCCCCACTCGCCGCTGCTCAGTTTCTGGAGTGGATTTTTAGGAGCCACATGGGAAAAAAAGGCGAAATCTGCCCACAACCCGGCACATCCGACGTTCATCAACCCGGATGCCTGCTCCGGGCATTCAACAAGGTCCGCTGGCTCAATGGCAGAGCGTCTGACTACGACTCCTCCCAAGATCAAGAGATCTCGAGAGATCGAGTAATCAGGAGGTTCCAGGTTCGACCCCTGGGTGGATCGAGACAATGTGATCTGTCGAGTACAAGATCTGAACAGTGCTTTTTGCGTCGCAAACATTTTTGTCCACGAGCATTCTGGAACATGCCCGCAGCTTGTTTTCTGCTGCAGTGTGCCCAGGACTAGAATCGCGACCGCCATAGACAGGAAGCATGTGGCTCTTCTGCTCCTGGAGGTTTCAGAATGAGGTTGTGCGTCCGAATCCCATCTCCATCGACCCAACTTCTGCCCCTGACACAGGCGTGACCTTCTGCTGGATGTTCCAACTTTCTCCTCGCCAAAGGCTTTTCTTCTGCTATTCATTCGCTCCCGCCCTCTCAAAGATGTGTTCGTGAAGGGCCCCTCATTGTCAAGCCCTGGTCGAAACGCATGCTCACTCCGGTCACCCTTTTCCAATCGCATGACAAAGCCCAAGCTCAAGCAGACAAGTAAGGATCGATGAATCCCATACGGGAGTGACCTTCTCAGCGAGAATGGCCCAGACGCAGGCTGAGAAGAAGCGATTGACAACACCCCGGATATGGAGCTTGGCAACACTTTCATGAATAGTTTATAACCTTGGCCGAAACACCCGAGGCAAACCGGGCCATGATGCAGTTGCATCTGAGGATCATTCAAAGCTTGATTGGGCCCTTTTACGGGTGATTAGGGTATAAGCCATTTTGCTGAGGGGGTGTTTTGATGTTGGTTGAAGGTGGAAAAGGAGGTTGGGGAGGGGAATATGGGTTGAGCGTTGCGACCCCAAGCCGCTAAAGTCGCCTGTGCTCCAGCGGGGTGCAACCCAGTTTGCTTTGGCCAGATCAACTGCTCATTCCCACCTCGGCTTCAACCCGGATCCTACGCTAACCTCGCAGCCTCTTAAGAGACGGGCCTTTGGTCCCTTCACTCATCTCGCACGATTGATCTCTCAACGTTGGCTGGCCACCGTTGAAGGACATGATCCTTCACAAACACCAACGAGCAATCTAGTGAGGAAACCCCTCATTCACAGCCGTCACCATGGCCTTTACAATGCACTCCCACTCAGGCCAGTTCTGCCCTGGCCACGCCAAGGACCAGCTCGAGGACATCATCCTCCACGCCATCAAGGTCCGGCACAAGACCATCGCCTGACAGAGCACATGCCGCGCACCGACATCGCGGACCTATACCCGGAGGAAGTACCTCACCCCTCCCCTCAACCCTTATCCACCACCTTCCCCCCCCCCCCCCCCCCCCAACCCCCAACCTATCATACTCACCCCAACACCGCGTTAGATGCTCCCGTCCCCCGAAGAGACCCTCTCGCTCCTCTTCCCGCGGCACGAATCCTACCCGCCGAGGCCTCCCGCCTGCAGCAAAAGTACGCCTCGCAGATCCACATCCTGATCGCCTTCGAAGGCGAATGGATCCGCCCCTCCTACGGCCCGCTCATCACGTCCCTCGCCGCCCACCCGCAGGTCGACTACTCATCGGCTCGCTGCACCACACCAAGGGCATCCCAATCGACTTTGACGGCGCCATGTACGCCGACGCGGTGGCCGCGTGCGGCGGTACCGAGGAGGCCTTGTTCGAGGCGTACTTTGACGAGCAGTTGGTGATGTTAAGGAGCTGCGGCCGAGGGTGGTGGGGCATCTTGATCTGGTGAGGTTTGTTCAGTGCTCAGCCGGGAGGGAGTTGAAGAAGGAGTGGAGAGGTGTGTGGGAGAGGTGGTGCGGAATTTGGAGGCGTGAAGGCGTACGGCGGGTGGTTGGAGTGTAACACGAGCGGGCTGCGGAAGGGCTGGCCGAGCCGTATCCGAAAAGGAGATTGCGGAGGTGGGTGAGGATGGGCGGCCCGGTTTACCTTCTCGGATGATAGCCATGGAATTGCGCAGGTGGGGACGAATTATTGGAGGGGTCTGAGTATTTAGAGGGATTGGGGAGAGAGAGGTGTGGACGTTGGAGAGGAGGCCGGGAGATGAGTGGGGAAAGCCGCAGCTGTTGAGAAGAGCGTGACGATCGAAGAGTTTAGGAAGAGTTTGAAGTTGGAATAGCATTGATCTGGTCCCGGAAACGGTTATGATGTGCAGGGGCTTAGCTAAAAGTACACTCTGCTTAGATATGCTCTTTCATGCTGACAAGGGGCACAAGTAGTTCGAAAGACACGAGCTTTTTTTTGGACCTGCAGCATTTTAGAACGTGACAGGGAAAAGGGGGACAAAAAGAGAGGAGACAAAGGAGGGGGAAGAGAAACGAAAAAAGAGAGAGGGAGAGAGGGAAAAGAGAAAAAGAGAGATTTAGAGATTTTAGACAACGTACGAAGCCTTCAAGTTTCAGATTTCCTGTCAGTTCCGACTTTAAAGAATGCTGACGCCCTCTAACAACATCAACAATACAACCATCAGTCATGCCGTGCCTTCTACCCCCCCCATATGAGGGAAGATATTAGATAGAGCCGTGACAACATCAGCGAAATCCTGGCACTAGTAGACAAAGGACAAAAGATGAGGAAGAGCGGCAAGCAAGCATAGCAATGCTCCCATCGCTGTCCGCCTCGTTGTCGGCGCCGGCGGAAGGATTGGCCCGTTTTCCACTTTAACTATTTCGTCTGTCGGGCAGCCGTCTCGTCGTCCGAGGCAACGCCAGGACGCTGGGCGCGATTCCGTGCTGCTCTGCCAGAGCCGGCCCCTTTCAATTGGCCTTGGGAGATGCGGTTGGATGCATTGGCTTGTGCCGCTCTTGGCTGAGCCACCCGAAGCCTGATCAATATCGAGTTCTTTGACTGTGTTGCTCGCAGAATATCGAGCCCCGGGGCTGACAATCGGAATGCTGAGGTTGCCTGCCTTCGCGACCTTCGGCCAAAGGTCGAGCAGAGGGCATCAGAAGCCATCAGAAGCCAAAAATGAGGGCCGATCGGGATGGGACTCGAACCCACAACCTCAGTCTGAACCTCCCACAAGTAGGAGGACCACACGCTACCATTACGCCACCCAACCCCTGAATAGCTGGTCTATTTAGAGACAGGAAATCAACTTATGACGAGGGGCCGGGTCGGGTTGGCCGAGCAAGACATCCGCAACGTGCAGGCGTTTGGAACTTACAAGCAAGGCACACCTGTTACCCAACAACCCCCACAGTATTCTTACTGACCTTAAAGGTCTCAAACTTCCAACTTAAGTTCAGAGCACACTGCATAAATCACGGCTCCGAGTCACAAGATACGTTCGAATCACCGCCAGAAGTGACCGCTGGTGGCCGGCCATGCCGCTGTCTAAGACGACGCGTAGGTCACGGACACTTGAGGTATCCGATTACACCAAGAACGGCCGAGAAGAACGTGAACGAGATGGAGACAGACACCGAGAAGCCAGTGAATGCCGGAGTCAAGGTTGCCTGAAGTGGAGTAAATTTCCTATGATGAGTGCAGCCGCCCGCTACCTAAGCCTCCGCCATCAACGCCTCCCCTTCATCCAACAAATCCGTAACCTTCTTCAAGTTCCCAATCAGACTCTGACCCAGCCCGACCAGCAATAACTTCTCCGCATTCGCCGGCAGCCCCAGATACGTCGGCGGTTCACGCTCCGGCAGCCGCTGGATCCATCCCATGAACTCGTGCAGTGACGTGCCTGAGGGCACCACCAGCTCCGCCTCGCCGGGCTGCTCAGAGGAGACCAGCTTGTGGCCGATGTCGAAAGCGGAGGGCGTCAGAACAGTTGCCACGAGTTGCTGAGGGTCTTGAAGTCGGCCTCGTCATCGATCTTGCCGCCGTAGGTTTCCGTGATCAGGTAGCGGATCATGTCCCAGGGGATGTTGGCGGGCGCAATGTTGGTGCGGTTCTGAGCAGTGGCGTCGATCCAGGTGTCAATTACAAACGCGGAGCATTCGTACTATTACATTGTCAGCAACTGTACGCAGAAGGGGAGGGACGACAGACTCACATCGGCATCATTAAACTCCCAGAACCCCTTCCACCCCGATTCGCGCGTATCGCAGCCGCTCCTGCACAACCGCATGCAGGAACGACAGCAGCAGATACAGCCTGGTCCTCTCCACGGGGCTCTTGACCGACCTCGTCGACAGGGAAGACATTGAGTCCTTCATATTGGCCCTGACACCGGCCGGCTGCTCGTACATCAACACTCTCGACGCCCGCAGCAAGTTGACCGGAATCTTCGGCGACGACTCCATCGACAGGAACAGCCTGAAATCCTTGTTCGGATTCAGCGCCTCCATCCGCTTCTCCAGGCTCTGCAGCCAGGTCGGCGCCAGGTGGACGTTCTTGATAAGCACCCACGAACCGACCTGCGCGGCGTTGCTGATGGCCTTGTCCGCGCTCGCGAGGCCCTCGTTGGAGCCCATGGCGATGTTGGTGCAGCGCACGCGCATGCGCTCGACGAGGCTGTCGACCTTGTACGAGGCGTCGAAGCCGGGGCTTGACACGAGCGCGATTGGGCGTGTGGCACACCTGGTCGACCGTCTGCTTGAGGTCCTCCACAATGTCGAAGAGGTCGGAGCCGAAGACGAGCGTGACGAACCGCTCGGCCGCCGGGACGAACCGGTCGAGGCGGAAGAGCTTGACGAGGAGCAGGGACATGAGGGCCTGGTCGGCCGGCTCGGTGTTGTCCTCCCAGATCTTGGGCACGAAATTCTCGGCCAGCTCCTCTGCGAAGAACTTGTCCCAGTCCGCTTCAGATATGGCGTCAATCTTCTCCTTGAGCGCCGTGATCCGCTTGGCGCGAGTAAATACCTCCTCCCTGGCCGCGCCGTCGGACGACACATCCCTGCCCTCCACCCGCTCATCGAGAATGACATCCAACAGCCCCTTGTCCATCTTGTACGGCGAGGCCTGCGCTAGCAGCATCGCCAGCGTGACGCGGTCCTTCTGTAGCAGGCCCAGTGCGGTGCGCTTGAACGTTGTGACAAACAGATCCTTGACAATGATGTCGCGACGCACGTTGTGGTTCATCTCGCCCGCCAGCCGCGGGTTGCCGTGCAGGACCGAGTGGAAGATGTCGAGGAAGTATTGCAGCGAGAACTGGTAGAAGTGGTTGAGGTAGTGTAGCTGCTCCAACACCGCGAAGACAGCGCTGCACGACCGGGCAATGACATTGTACTGCAGCGTGATCTCCTCGACCTCGGCCATGACGCCCTCCGTGTTGCTCATCTTGGTCGAGATTTCGGCCGCCTCGGTCTTGAGTGTCTCGAGCGTCTCGATGACGTTGTCGTCGTCGAGGATATTGCCGCGTGAGTCGTTCAGCGCCTGCAGGAGACGCTTCTCGAGCTGACGGAGGTGCACCTTGAACTCGCCCTGCAACTTGATGAGATTCGAGCGCCGCTCGTCCACGTCCGGACGCTCCGACTGAGTACCTCGGCCAGAGACTGCGTCTGCAAGCTGCTCTGCGTGACGGTGAAGTTGACAAAGGTCGTGCGGCTGCAAATATCGGGAGCAAAGGTGGCCGAGGGATCGCGCGTCGACAGGTACAGCTTGAACGAAGGCGAAAAGTCGATTTGCTGCTTGCCGAGCTGGATGAGCACGCGGCCGCCCGTCTTCTGGTACTCCTTGTTGAGCACATGGTTGAGCACGGGGTCGAGGTGCTCCGCGTCTTGGATGAGAATCGGATTGCCGAAGCGGAGTGAGCTCTCAAGCTGCTTGGTGAACGAGTCGTCCAGGAAGCTAGTGACCGTGAGTCGGCGGTCCTTGCACTCCCTCTGCAGGAACTCGGTGACCCGACCCGACGGGTCGATGATGAGTGGGTACCGGTTGAACCGCTTGAGGATGATGGCGTTCTCCGTGCACAGGTCATCAACCGGGAGCGTGTTCTCCTGCCAGCCGAGCCTCTCATCGGCAGTCGAGAGGTACTCGGTGACCGGGTTGTGCTGCTTGCACTGGATGCCCGAGAGGTGCAGTTGATGGAGCCAGTCCTCCATCATCGACTTCCTAAAGGTTTGATCATACAGACCGCTGTAGGCCAGGAACGCGGCCGCGACCAGCACGTCGCCCACGAGGGTGCTGATCTGTGTCTCGAACGACTTGCTTCCCTCCTCCCAACGTGTCCGCTCAGACGAGAGGCTATCCAACAGCTTGACGCTGCGATCAACCTTGAACTGGACGCGCGACATTTCGGCCTTGATAGCCTGCGTCTCGCTGATGAGCGAGGCATACTCCGTCTTGTACGTGGCGATGCTGGCCTCGAGGTTCTCAATCGTCTGCTCGACGGCCTTGGCCTCGGCTTTGGTCTGCAGAGCCTGCTCCTCCAACAGTCCGACCTCCTCCCTCAGCGGCCCAACGCGATCCAAGATCTCGGCGTAGTTGACCTGCGCCTCGACCCACTGCACAAGCGGACCGCAGGCCTTGCTGGCACGGCTGACCTTCTCGAAGGTGAACTCGGGGTTCGCCAAGAACTCGTTGCGCATCTTGATCCGCAGCGCCCGGGTCATCTGCTTCTCATTGTTGAAGTTGATGATGCTGGCAATGAAGTCGTCGCGGCGGACAACCGCCTGGATCTCCTTCCACTCCCTGACCCTGTGTCCGATGAGTGTGCAGACCGATTCCAGTGCAAGACGCACACCGGGCGGGGGCGCGCCCATGGACCGCACTTCCGTCAGATGCTGCCTCTTGATGTTGCTGACAGACGCCTTGGCCTCCTCGACGGCGGGCTCGGCGCGGGCGAGATCCTCGAGCACAATCTTCTTGCGCGACGCCACCTCGGCCTCCTGCTTCTCGAGCGCCGCCTGGATCTCGAGTGACGTGTTCTTCCTCTGCTCGGCCTCGCGCTGGTCGGCAACCATGCGCTGCAGCTTCTCGTTGGCCTCCGCGTCCTTCTGCTCGAGCTGCGCCTTCTTCTCGGCCAGGCTGACGCGGAGGTCGCGGACCTTGTCGACCGTGTCACGGAGCTTCTCGAGACCGACATTGAGATGGCGCTGCTGCTCCTCGAGATCCTCCCGCTTCTCGTTGTACAGCTTGACATACTGCGCGACAAAGTCGAGGAAGTGCCGCGGCGTGAGGAAGGTGACCTTGCCCTGCTGCTTGAGGAGCTTGGCGTTGAAGCGCTGCAGCGAGTAATGGATAATAAACCATGGAGTTGATGACAGCCTCGCGGTGAGACGGTGGCAGGTTGAGGCCGCGGTAGGCCACCGGGATGGTATCCGGAGCAGCCCAATTTGCGCGGTCCAGGTCGACGGAGTGCGTGAGCTCATGTCCGACCTGGAACAGCGCCTGATCCGACCAGTCGCCGAACCAGTTTAGCACGCAACGGTTGAAAGAGCAGGCGACGTAGCAGCCTTCGACGACAGGCCATCCTCGGGCGGGTTCATCGTGAAGACGACGTGCAGGTTCTTGACAATCTGGCCCGTGAACCACTTGTAGAGCTCTTCTTGGGAATCCAGCAGTAAGCCCTGCCGCTGAGCCCCTTCCTTGCAAGCAGTCTGAGCGCGGCGAGATCATCGCCCTCAAAGAGACCGGGCACCTCGCGTTGGCAAGCAGAGTGTTCATGCGCTCCAAGAACCCAGAATCCAAAACATTCGACTCATCCATGATGAAGCAAATCCTCTCCCCCTTGCAACCACATCTCCTCAGCACCTCCCTCAAATCCTCATCAAAATCCTCCGCAGAGTACTTGCCGTGCACCTTGATCTGAACACTTTGAGGCCGTTCATCCAGGCGACGAAGCGCGAGAGCGTCGTCTTACCACTGCCACTGACGCCGATCAGAATCAAATGACCTTGCGGCTGCCTGAAGACGCGATCAATCCGCAGCACATGCTCCAGGACGTCATTGAACAGGATAAGCGGCACGTCAACCTCCTCCTCGCAGAAGGTCTTGAGGCGCGCCTTGACAAACTCGCGCAGCTGCTCGCGGTCGACCGGCATGTAGTGCTTCGAAAGCCAGTTGGAGAAGAGGATAGGCCCGCCGAGCGCCTTCTGCTCGTCAATGGTCGGGAAGAACTCCATGGCGATACGGCGCACAGCAGCGTCGTCAGTCCACTTCCTCTCCTCTTCGGCTACCAGACGATCCTGGAACAGCCGGAGCGCCTCGTGCGCCCATATCCGGATGAGACCTTCCACAGATAGTGTCTCGAGCGGCCTGATCGCCTCGTACACGCCGCGCACCCATCTGGTAAGCTCGCGGGGACTGTAGACATAGTGCGGCTGGATCTTCGGCGTGAAGCGCTGCTGCGACTCGAGGTAGAAGCGGACCATGGCCTGGGTGAGGGGCTCGGCGTAGCCGCGGAGCGAGGGGATAATCTTGAGCACCGCCGAGTTGAAGGTGCCGTAGATTTGCATGAGCGACTGCTCGCCGGGGTAGTCAACCATGATGAGCGGCGCGTGCCTGAGGAACCGCGCGCCCATGGGGGTACGACCAGCGTCGGTGGGGGATTGCACGCGCCGACGAATTGGATGCGATCGAGCGTGACCCAGGATTTATCGGAGGTCCGCCAGAAGCCATTGTGCTCGACGAGCTGGCGAAGGAAGGAGATGGCGCGCTGGGTGCCGTACTTGTCTGGTGCCGGCAAGTTGATTCGTCGCAGAAGACGACGAGCCAGCGGCCGATCTGCGTGGGCGAGAGCATAACTCCGTTAAGAGTCTTCTTGTACTCGCAATACTGCTCAAGGTCTTGATAAGGAGGTCGGGAGTAGTGGCACTGGAAAAGTTGAGGCCGACCACCTCCATGTTGGGCAGCTTGCGGAGAGCACTGAACAGCGTCATGGTCTTGCCAGAACCAGGAGGACCGCATAGAAGCAGCGGCTTGTTGTGCTCGGCGAGCCAAGAGTAGAGAACATCCTCGTGGCGGACAGTGTCCAGCGTGGGGATAACCACATCCGTCTGGGTGACCGAGTGGGTGTTGACCTCAATGGTGGGCACTTGGCTCTGCCAGGGGGACCATTCAGCCCTCGGCAGAGTGACATCAAAGTCGATGAGCGAGCTCGTGCCGTCCAGCGGCGGCGAGCCAAAGCTGGCCAGGCCCGCGACCTTGTCGCCAAACAACTTGCGGTCCGACAGCGGGCAGTCGCCAGTTAAAGCCCACCCATCGCGAGAAGGAGCTTCTTAGATATGTAGCCCTCGACCTGCTCAGGATCAAGCGGGAAGTCGGAATGCTGCGCATTATACTCGATGATGTTCCGCACAGCCTTGTTCAGTAGTGAGAACAACGTGTTGAGAACACGGGCAACAGTGAACTCCATGATGTGGTTGAAGGTCTCGGCCTGCCGTAGGGCCAGGATGACGAAGTCGTCCGTGTTGAGATACGCCTGGAGAAGATCGGCAGCCTGCCTCTGGACCTCGAGTGCCTTCGCCGAGCTCTGGCCTGTGGCAACAGCATCCTCATCCAGATCCTCAAACGCAACGGAGCGCAGCGTCTCGAGGTAGTTCTTGACCATCATGCTGGGCGTGACGGTATCCTCGCTGAACCAGACCATACCGCAGCGCGAGACAGTAGCGAGGGTGGCATACTTGAGGTTCTCGACCTCGAACATAATGCGGACATTCGGCGGGAGGTTGAGACGTTCGCCGTTGGGCAAGGTGAGTAACTTGTTGTCGTCGAGCACGCTGTTCAAGTTCTCGACCCACTCGGGGTCGACATCGCCATCGAAAACAATCCAGTGGCGCTTGCTATCCTCGCCACGAAGGTTGTCGACGATCTTGCGAAGGATGCTGGTGAACAGACCGTCGGTCCACTCTCTTGTCGTCGAATCCAGGTTTCCGTACAGCGCCTCCTTGGACATGACTTTGCTGTCAATGACATGCGACACACCCTCGACATTCTCAACCTGCTGCTGCAGCCAGCAGCAGTCTCCAAGCGGCCGACTTGCCAGACCCGGAGCTGCCGACCATCATGACACCATGATGGATCTTCTGGATCTGGTACAGCTGCAGCACCTTGGTCATCCAGAGCTCGTTGACCACCAGATGCCTCTCTATCGCCAGGCGACGGATCGCCTCCTCCAGCTTGACCAAGTTGGCAGGCACATACTTCACACCCGGGAAGCAGACTTCCTCGATACCCATCATGATCTCAACATCCGACTTGATCAGCTTCGGCGCGATGGTCTGCCGGATGCTCTGGACGATGATCTCCGGCTCGACAACCTCTTCCGCTCCGAGATTACCATCGCCACTCGTCAGACGAGCGCGCTTCAGCCCACCAGAGCTGACCAGCACGCTCTTGAGCGCACGCAGACCGAAGTCGTAGTGCGCCTGCTTGGACAGCTTGGCGGAGCACTGGTCGAGAAGGGCAACCGTCTGTTTGGACAGCTGCTTGGCCTGGTTGAAGCCCTGCGAGTAGAGCATGACCTCGGCAATGAGCTCCTTGTCGGGCTTGGACATGGCCACACTTCTGAACAACTTCTTCAGGTTGTCAGGCAGATTGGAACGGCCAGCATAGCCAGGGTTCATGGTGATGAAGATGCCTGTGTTGGCGTTGACACGGAGCTGACGGCCGACCAGTTCAATCTGTGCCTTGTCGTCCTCGGCGCCCTGTTTCAGACCAAGTTGGATATTCTGGATCTGCTGAGAAACCGCAGACAGAATCCTCTCCTCGAGGCGGTTGAACTCGTCGAAGCAGCCCCAGGCACCGACCTGGCAGATACCGAGAAAGATGCGGCCCATGGCCTGGAAGTCGAACGTGTCGTCGCAGCAGAAGACGAGCGTGAAGCGACCGAGCTGAACACCAAGCGCCTTGACCGACTCCGTCTTGCCAGTACCTGCAGGACCATATGGCGAGCCACCGAGACGCTGGCACAGGGCCTGAGTAAGGGTAAGGAAGCAGCGGTCCGTGAGAGGCGTACGGACGAGCCTGTCGGGCACACCCAGGTACTCAAAGCCGTAGTTGAGCTTGGCATTGGCCATCTTGATGTGCAGACGCTGCAAGAAGTCGCCTTCGGGCGTGTAGACGTAGCGCATCTGCAGCAGCCAGAGGTAATGTGTATTGGAGCGGGCGCTGGCTTTGATAAGCTTCTCGATGACGTCGCGCTGGTGCACGCACTCGGTGATGAGCTGCTCGCACTTCTTGCGCATCAGGACCTCAAGGTCGCCGAGGACAGTGTCGGCGAGCAGTCGGAGCACATGCACCTCGCGGTCGAAGAGGGCCTGCAGGTTTGCGCCTCCGGCGATCAGAGCCTGTTCCACTGAGGTAGTCCAGACGACCTGGGTGGCCAGGACGACGATCTGGCTGGGGTACGCCTCCATGAATCTGTTGAGGGCATCACGGTCGATGGACTCGCTGGCAAAGATGGGCCCGAACTCATCGACCGCCTCAGCTAGGAGCTCCGCAAGCGTGGCCTTCATGCCATTCTCCAACAGCGCGAGCCAGTCGTTGATCCTGGGGGTCTTGACAAGGTTGATCTCCTTCTTGAGCCGGACCACCTCGCCCTCCTTCGACGTAAACCCTGTGATGACGGATTCCTCGTCCATGACCAGACCCGTCAACCCAGCAAACATCTTCTTGAAGTGCTTGGCAATGCGCATGGTATCGTTGCTGTTACCGATCATCTCCAGCAGATCCTCGTCACCAACAAAGTAAAACCGCGGGAACGAGACACGCTCCTTCTCAAGGTACTCGCCGAGCGCCTTCTGTATCTTGTTCAGCAGCTCAGCCAACCTCTCTAGCGACTTCTGCACATTGGGGATGTTCAATACATCCAGGACATTCGGCTGCTTGTACACCTTTTTCATCACCGCCGAGAACTCGCTGTTGATGTTCTGGAAGCGGCTAGACTCAATTGGCAGGAGGTGCTTGATGTCCGCATTGCCAGTGAACACACCCTCGAGATACACCCACTGGCGCTGGACGTCAATCCAGACATCGAACAGCACATGGACGCGGTTGAGCTTATCCTCCCAAGCCGACGCCTCCTCCTCAAACTCCTTGTAGTATGGCGAATGCCGCATAGCCTGCAGCGAGTTGAGGTTCTCGCTGCATTTGGCAAAGAGGTCGTCCCAGCCACGGATGAGGCGGCATTTGTTCTGGTAGTTGACTAGCTCGAGACCGTAGCCGGTCCAGGTCTCGCGGACCTGTTTGAGGAACTCCTCAAGCGCCATCTCGCCCTGGGCCTGGATGATGATGTCCTTGACAATAACCTCGGTGGCGACAAGGTTGAGGTCCCAGACGTCGCCTAGTGTCATGGAGACGGGCGAGTAGCGCTTGCCAGGCTTTATCTGCTTGTAGATCTTGGTCCAGTGGCGATCGCGGACGGCCTCCGACTTGAGCTCGGCGAGCATAGGGTTGACCTTCATGAGCTGGCGGAGGACATTCTGGATGTGCTCGAAGGCGGCGTACTGGCGCATCCTGCTGGGCATCTCCTTGGTCATCTTGATGAGATTGTCGATTGACGACCGGATCTTCCTGGGCTGGACGCTATTCCAGAGAATCTCGCGGAGCTCGTTCAGGTTGTTCCAGATGGTGGAGAGCGAGGCCCACACAGACTTGAAGTCCTGGACTTCTTCCAGAATGACGGCCAGCGAGGTCTCAGCGGTCGAAGGCAAATCAAGCGCTTCCTTTGCCTTGGCGACCATTGCCGACTCCTCCTGAAGTCTGGTGATCTTGGTTTCGAAGTCGCTGAGAGTAGCAGAAGCGACATCCGGAGCGATGGTGCCAGAGACGGGCTTCTCCTCGTTCCAAAGCTGGGCAATCTCACTGATCTTGTCAAGGATGACCTTGTCCTCGGCGATGATCTTAGCCCGCAGCGCGTCCGTCTGGTCCTGCACAATCTTTGCCTTGCGGGCGAGCGCTTCGTTGAGCGCATCCCAGGCACCATCGACCTGTTCCACATGCAGCCAGTCATTGGGAAATTGGTACCGCTGCCGGACAAGAGTCGACTCGCCTTGCCTGAAGGTCTCAACCTCAGGCGCCCAGAGCTTGACCTGGCGCTTGCAGGTTTGAACCGTGGTAATGAATTGGACAGCCTGAGCCGTTGAGTTGGCCTCGATTGCCTGGCCCTCGATATCCCTGCGGGCCTTCTCAATCTCGGCATGGACCTCGCGCATGCGGGTGCCGAGACGGCTTGCAAACTTGATTAGGATGTCATGTTGCCACTGGTCATACTTGGCGTTGACCTTGGTCTGGACTTGCTCGTAATCGATGGTAATGTGGCCGAAGGAGCGGCTGACCTCGGTGGTGTCGAAGGTCTGGCGCGTCTTTCTGATCTCCTGGAGGAGCTGCAGCCAGCGAGACAACTGGTCGCCAAGAACGTCGTAGACATGCTCGGATTGTAGGTCCCAAAGCGACTGGAACTGGAGCCACTTGTCGACATATGCGCCGATCTCCCGGATCTTCTTCTCGACGGAGGTCTGCACCCGCAAAAGCGCCTGGGTGCATTCACTGGGCAGGTCGTTGAAGCGCGGCTCGTCGTACACCGTTGTGCTGATAGACATTTGGTAGCGGGTGGCCTTGATCTTCTTCAGGTTGCAGACCACGCCGATCCAGTCTTGAAGCTGAGAAAACCAGCTCGCCCGGGCGAACTCAAGTGGTGGGTCGAGATAAATGACTTGGTTGCGCATGGTGATCTCGTGGACCAGCTTTTTAACCACGGGGATATCCGGCTTAGGACCGTCGACAAGTTCTAGAGCCCGCTTCCGGTCACTCGGTCTCTCGAGACATTCGTCCTCGAAGGCCTCAATCCAAGCCTGAATAGCATGCTGCAGGCGAGCGAGCAAGACAGCCTTGATCTGCTTGTTCATGCGCTCGACCCAGTATCCCAGGTTGACATATTGTTCCAGATTGAGCTGGTCAACCGCGCTCTGGATAGTCTCCAAGCGAGACTCAAACGCCGAGACCTCGTAAGGGCACCTCTCCAGCTCAGTGAGGGCCTTTTGCACCGTAGCATGGATGTTGGCCAGGGTAATAGTTTTCGCCTGCAGCAGCGATACAGCGGCCGCAAACTCGCGGATGAACATGACGTGCTTGCTCTCTCCGTTCTTGGCAAAATTGTCGAGCCCGCCGTTGGCCGTGTAATTCTTGAAGTGCACCTCGTAGGTGTTGACAAATGACTCCCACTTCAGGGGGATGCCCTTGGCGATGAGGGTATACACCTCATCGCGATGGCCGCTGAGCAGCACTGCCACCTCGGCCATGTCAGAGATCTGGCGGTTCGTCTGCGCGAAAGTCCTGACACTCTCCATCAGGCTAACGGCATAGGGGTACACACGCTTGGCCTCCTTTGCCACGTTGTTGACAGAGTGCGGGACAGGGAAGTTGAGCCAGACCAGGTTCCGCGTCTCTTTAAACAGCGCAATGACCTGGGCGTCAAAGTTGACAGCAAGCTCGAGCACATTTCCGGCGGAGCGGATCCGGTTGATGTTGAACAAAAGGCCGGAGATGGAGATCTGCTTCCTCTGCACGTCATGCAGCCACGCCTCGAAGATGGGGCGCGTATCGAGTTTCTTACGGAACAAGTCGCTCTCGCTCTGCAGCCTTTGGCCCTCGGCATGGATGGTCCAGTCCGCGCCCAGCACGTCCTCGACCTTCTTCATGTAGCCATCGAGCTGGCGCTCAATCTGGCGCGCCCAAATGATAGCGCCAGACACCGGAGGCAGATCGTGCAGCTGGGCCATGGCGTGGGCCTCGGAGTGGCCGTACTGCTGCTTGAAGCGCTCGTGCAGAGCAGTAATGGCTTGCTTGACATTGTCGATCAGTTGGGTCTGATACTCGGCAATGGCGCCGCGGATCTTGGGGCGCACGAAGAGCGCGTTGAACTTGGAGAGAGACGCGGAACATCTCGTTGGCGTTCTTGGCGGTTGCCAACCGGTCGCGGAGGCGCGCAATGATGGAGTTTTCGACGCGAGATGTCCGCTCATTGTAGATGTTCTCGGCACGAGCCCATTTCTGGGTACCCTCGGGAGTGACATCAAGGAGGTCGACGTCCTTGAGACCCTCCCACGCCTGCCGCACCTCCTCCACGGCGTCAACATCGCCGATCTCCTCCACGACGACGCTGCCATTCACGCCAGAGACATCAGTGATGCCATTCACGGTGGTCTTGGGACCAAGGACGTTGACGATGGTCCGCTGCAGCTGCTCGTGGTTGTCGCGGAAGTTACCGACGTACTTCAAGCGGGCCTGCAGCTCGCCGTGTCTGGGGTTGATCTTGATCGGGATAAACCTCTCGTTGCGGCGCCTGGTCACCTCGCGCGCGACGTTGGTAAACTCCTTGATGTTCTCGTCCCAGGCCCTGAAAATTTCGTCGGCCTGCTTCATGACGCGGCGGAAATCCTGGTAGTCAAGTTTTACGAGCTCTGTCCCCGGCAGCAGGCGGTGCAAAACCTCGTGTAGGTCACCTGAGATGGTCTCGACGAGAGGCAATGCACGGCGGATCGGATACGGGCAGATCCTGAGTTTCTTGTTGAGGTGAGAAAAGATCTGCCCGATCGAGTCCTTGACCTTGACCAGGGTAGTGGCAGAAAGGAGCTCGTCGAGAGGAAAGTCACGCATCAGCTGGTTGTATTTCTGCACCTTCTCCATGGCCTCTTTCAGCCCAGTGTCGGCGGTGAAGCTGACGGTGGCCTGGAAACGCTTCGCGTGCTTCAGGATCTCGAGGGTGAGCATCACACCCTCGCTCCTGAGCTGGTTTTCTATTCCCTCGAGCGCAGACTCCATTGACAGCCAGAAGTTGATCTCTTGGGTGGCTGTGCCGGTGGTGGGATCCCTCGTCATCTTCGTAATGACCTGGATCGACTTGATCCAGTTGTTGACGGTGGCTTGTAGGTTGTTGAGAAACGTACTGTCCTGCAGAACGGCGGGCGGGATCAGGTCGAGCGAAGGTTTTGTCTGTCTGTTTGCCGCCTCGTCCAGCGCGGCCTGCACGATCGGGTGGAAAGGCAGGGACACCTCCGGGATCTCGACGTTCTGCTGCAGGTGGGATAAGCTGAGCTCGAGTTCCGTCCACCGCTTCTTGGTAACCGGAATGCCTGTCTTCGCATCCACGTCCGTCCGGCCCCTTCCGCCGCTAAGCATCTGTTGGCTCTTTGTGCTGGCATCGAAGTATGGCGCCAGGCCATTGTGGAGGTAGAGCTGGAGGATTTCGTAGGGCGATCCGGTTGGGCCCTGTTCGCCAGCCGTTGCAGACAGGTACGCGGGGCCGGGGAGGTTGAGCATCTGGATTTGGGATGTTATCGGGATGCTGGGATCGAGAGGCTGCGGGCGCTTCAACAGCACAAGGAAGGCAACGGTCGTAGTAGACGAGGATAGGTCGGAGGAGATGGTATAGACGTGGGAGGGTGCACCTGAAGGCCAGTCAGCGCCGTTGATGCTATACTGTGAGTGTTTTGAGAAGAGCCTACGTTCTTCAGCATCCCCATCTCGAGTGCATCTGTCGGAATCAAGTCCTTTTGCACATAGAGAGCGACTTGGGCATCCAAGGCGAAGCGAGTGCAGCGCTGGAGCGTGTCCGGATACCGTGTCTTAGACAGTAAACTGCCAGGAGCTTCGAGCTCCGCCCGTGTCGCGCCGAGAGCAGCTTCGAGGAGGATGGTGAGATGTTCGACGACTCGGGCCGGGTCAACCGCAGCGAACGGCGTGGTCGCAGCGCCGTTCGCCCCGGGACTCGGGGACTGGGGCGGCGCAACAGCGTCCATGGTGGATGAACTCAGTGGGAGAGATGGAAATCAATTTGGTGCCTCACAATCAGTGTTCGGTTGGCGTCATATCTCGTCACAGTGTCGAGGCAGTAATTAGGGAGGTAGGAGCGTGCAGTCGCGGTGGCGCTGCCAGGTGATCGCGCGGAAAAATAATATGACGCGCCAAAATGTACACACAGAGAAGGGAATGGCAAGTGGTTGGTCTGATGGGTATCTTTGGGGTATCACCGTGTTGCCCCGGCCGGACGATGCTGAAGGGCAGTATCAAGACTTGAAAGTTTGAAATGCGGCCTTCGCTTTGGTTGATCCTGAACGGGAAAGCTGGGGGTTGTTTCCTGACCACGCTTGGGCCTGACGCGACTGCCAAACCCCTGTCGCGGGCGGTATGCATCCGGGGCCTGAAGGCCCATGCCATGGATCGCACTCTGATTGGCCGACTCTGCCCCTGTTGCAGCATGGAGCCGAGCAGAATCCCGGCAGTGGAACCGTTGCAGACATGAACTTGGTGAGAGGAATGATAACTATCATGAACTCGAGGATACAAGAGCAGTGCTGGACCAGACATGGAGGCCGGGAGAGATAGGAGTCTGGCTTAGTGTATTCCGGTGTTCCAGCCATGTTCCAATGCTGTCTAGAGGACGGTTGGTTCCTACATTACCAACATTTCGCTGAACCAAAGGAAGGGTAGGGGATGGTGGCATGTCTGGGTGTGGTCCACATAGCTGCTGCATCTGAACCAAGGGTGAACATAACCAAGGTGGTGTGGAGGTTCCACAATCAAATAACGGCCCCTTAAACAACAAAAGAAGATAACCCCAACTCAGGGGCATTGGGACAAGTGAAATACTCCTCTCTGATGTCCCTCCCATATGCTCCGTGACCCAATCCTGTCTTCCCCTACAACATCCTCACAATCCGTGATTTGCTGTCACCAACGCCCATGCTCCCGCTCAAAAAAAAACTCAACGCCCATCCGCATTCCCATCCGCATGCCCGTTCCATTACCAACAAACCCCCCCCCCCGGGCCAACCAAAGAATATTCCAGATCACACGCTCTGCCCTAAGAAGTCGATGAGCCGGCACCGCGGCTGTCTTCAGAGGTCGTGAGGCGAACCATCACACGCTGGTTGCAGATGTCGATGAACTGCTCAAACTTCTCAATGATCTTATCCTTTTCGCGGAGCTTGGCCTTGAGCTCCTCAATTTCCTTGCTGCTCTCTTCCTTGACCTTATCAAGCTCCGCCCGCGCATTGGCAAGCTCCCGACGAAGGTCTGCACGGATACGCTCCTCGGGCGACGGATGGGGCTTGCTGTAGATAGCTGGTCGGTTCTCCGCCAGGTCATTTGCAACCTTCTCGGGGTTGCGGTTGATGGCAGCCCGAGCATTATAGATGTCGCGAGGGAGGAGAGGCACATGGGGATTCGCAGTCTGCAGGATCTCTAGAGTTTGTGTCACGCCCACACCTAGAAAGGCCCAGTTAGCTCTAGCATCATTGAACGAGAGATACTGCTTACACGTACCACTCTCCTTCAGCTGTTTGACCGCAGCAACCATTTTGCTGTCCAGCTTTCTCGCTGCTGGTGCAGGAGGGGGCTCTCGCTCGGGCCGTGGTTGTGCACCAAGTGGGCAGGATCCGGGCGGTAACGCACCGTCCACTGTGTCCGTTGCTCGATGGCAAAGAAGCCAAACTGGCAGTCGCACTTGCGGGATGTTGTCTTGCGCTTGCGCATCTCGGGGCTGACGCGTTTTGGAGGTTTTCCCGCGCGATCACAAACGAAGAGCACCTTTTTTAGTCCGGGAACCGTTTCTTGGACCGTCCAATCACGACGGCGTACCCGACAGAGGTGCAGTAACTCAATACATGCTTGTGGATCGCTTCGAGGGTTGGAAAGCTTCCGCCTTCCGGGGGAGCAGACATCATAGGCCCCATTGGCTGCCGTGGAACAAAAGGCGAGCTGTCGATAAGCTTGGGCTCCATGGTCGTGTCTCCTTCGCCCGACTCATCATCATGACTGCCCCCCTCCATATCCTCATCTTGATTGTGTTCATGTGCGGGTTCGACCGACTCGGCTTGCCGCGGCGCCGGCTGCTGCTGCTGCACAGACGGCTGCTGGACCGGCTGCACTTGTTGTATTTGCGGGGCTTGTTGCACTTGCTGCGCCTTCTGGGTCTGTTGTACCTGGGGTAACTGCGGTGGGGCGGGAGGGAGCGTTGGCTGAGCCGTCTGATGGGGTGTCGACTGTTGCGACAGCATCGACGGGTCGTTCTGTTGGACCGACTGCACAGAGTGGTTCAGCGACTGCTGTGCCATCGACTGGTGGGTCAGGGGCTGTTGGCTCAACGACGACGCCATGGGCGCCTGGCTCATGGGTTGCTGAAGCTGCTGGCTCAACGACGATTGCCCCAGTGACTGCTGGCTGAGTGACGGCTGGCTGAGCTGCTGAGGGTTCATGGGTTGCGTGTTCAGGCTCTGAGGCGTCATTGACGGCGGGTGTGGGGACTGCGGAGTCATGGACTGCGTCGCCATCGACTGGGGTGCCATGGGTTGCTGTGACAAGGACTGCTGCGACAATGACTGTTGCGCCATGGACTGTTGACCGAGGGGCTGTTGATTCAGCGATTGTTGGAGGTAGCTCAGCGGAGGTGTTTGTTGCTGCTGCATCTGTCGTGGGGCAGGAGCGCGCTGGCGTGGGCCAGGCAGAGAAGGAGGAAGCTGGGGCGGGGGCGGCCTTGACGCATTTTGGAGGCTGGAGATGTTGTTGATCTGCGAAGAAGTCGATGTGAAGAGATGATGGGGGTACTGGCTCGAAGCGTGTTGTTGAGGCTGGTAGGCCTGTGGCTGATGGTATGGAGACGCGTGCTGTGGGAGGGGACGGGGACGGCTTGCTCGCTGTGTTGTGCGGCGGCGGGAAAGGGCGCCTCAGGCTGGCGACACCATAAGAGAGGCCAGCATGGCTGTTGGGATTCGACATGGCGAGGAAATAAAGATCGAGATAAACGAGAACGAAAGCACGGGTCAAAGAGCTGTTTTCCACTCCTGGGTCTCGACCCGACACCGAATCGTGGGCGGGCGTGTACCGAGCAGGGAGGAGGTGTGGGCGACTGGAGATGATGGAGAAAGAGAGAGGTACGGGGGAGGGTGTAAAAATCCAGTTTGGCGGGAAGAAGCAGAGGCCTCGCCCAGGCTGTTGGGAGGGCAGCACTGTGTTGGGCTACAGTTCGCTGATGCAACGCATACCGTGGGGGGTCAAGCTATACCATCTTAATCAATCAGATTGCGAGATTTGCTTAACCTTGGTTTTAAGAACCACAGGCTGCAGGGTTCCTAATTCCCTGTCCTGAGGATTACGTGCACCCCACAAGACGCACCCGAAGTTCCCGCCCTGAGCACAGACAGCTGGGAGACGATCAGCCTGACAAAATCGACGAGGACATACGAGATATGGCGAATGGAATCGACGGTCCGTTATTGACATGTCCTTCATCTGCATATATAAGAAAGAGAAACGGAGGAAGTGACAGTTAAGCATCCTGGCCATAAGGGTATCGGAGAACAAACCAAGTCCCTCCGCGTTTGACATCTATGTTGTAGCATCTTGGGGGTCTAGACTACTAGCAGCACACACCCTGCAAAGAATGTGGAAAGCTGGGAATGAACAGAGAGGCCACAGCAATGACCGGCGCCATGTGATAAATCCCAAAGATAGTCCCGCCGGTATACCGTCGGAAGCGATCAATTTATCTCAGAGAAAGACAAAACCGCTTTCTTAACACAGCAAGGGAGACATCCATCCCAACTCTAATCATGTTGAAGCAGATATCAGCATGCCTCGCCAGTCCCTGCACCAGGGTATCTGAGCCCATTGTAATTCCAGTGTCAGTCTCCGAGGTACCGGTCTTTCTTACCAAATGAGGAAACGGTTGCTTTGGCATCAGCTACCTTACCTCGGCAGCAACATGTGATGACATGACATAAATACTCTTACATTCCCATGCAAGATGCTAACTCCAGGGGTAAACTACATCACAACACTCAACACCAGAAGGATGCAAGTGCCGACCCATGCCACCCGGCTACAATAAACCGTAACCCAGCCTCTACCCTCTGCTTTTAAATGCCGCCTGTCTCTCAAAGCCCATCGCTATCATCCCCGGGCTGCCCTCCTCCCCTCCACCACGCCCAAACCAACTCCCAAAATCAAGCTTCATCAACAACCTATCCACCCCTCCACCCTCCTCGGCACATACTCCCCGGCCTCTCTCACTCTCATCTCGCCTTCCGCCCCTTCAATTTCTTCCCCCACCTCTCCAAAACCAGCATCATGCAGCAAGACACCACTCCCCTCCAACCTCCGCAGCTCTCCAACCAGTCCTTCGATCCCCTTCTTAACCCTTCCCTCCACACCCCTTATCTCACCCTGCAAACCTCTCTCCTCCCTTCAAGGTCGACAAAGGCATCTACAACGCCCATGTCCGCCTCGAGATCGGCGGCGGCCCAAAACAGATTGTAACCGGTGGACAAGCGCCACAAGGTGGTCTATCTGGACGAGGAGCTCGTAGAGAGGGTCGGTGAAGGATTGCTGCGAGAGAAGAAGGCGGTGGACGAGGGCACGGAGGTAGAGCCGGTGAGCTGTGGCGAGGGTTTGGGGTCGTGGTGGGGTTGGGTGGCTTCTGAGGAGCTTGTTGTGGATGGGGTGGGCGAGGACGCGGTGGATTCGGCGAGCCAGATGTCGTCCATTTCGGCGTCTTCATCTGCCGCTTGGATAGTTGGATGTCGGGATCTGGTTTGGTGCCTTGTTGATGCGTCACCGTCGTGCCTCTGCTCGTCCTCTCCTGTTGTCAGCCATCGGTGGAAGCCATCTGATAAGCCCGCGACAACCTCTGTCTGGAGGTACCCCTCGACCTCGCCGAAGAAGAAGATAGCGGCGCTTGCTGTGGCCCAGGCGTTCCGGAGAATGCTCGATCGCACAGCATGGCGCTGCCGTAGGAGATGTACCTTCTCTCTACCACCACGTGTACTCCCCAACGGTGGCCCGGAGGCGCTGGGTGGTGCCTTCTGAGAGACGTGATTTTCCACAGATCGGTCAGCCGGATATGTGCTCGTCGGAGAGAGAGTAGGTAGGAATTGATGGCAGTGTAAGTCTGTAGATCAGACTGGCTGAGAAAGAGGTCCAGAGGGGAGGTATTTGCAAGGTGAGAATGACAGGAACCGAAAAGAGTAAGTTCCGGAACGGGGTGGGCGCAATGGCTGAAAGCCCACCCTCTGCATCCGAGGGCGTCGTGGGGGCAGATGCCTTCGACCTGGTCATCGTCAACCGCAGCAGATCGCGAGCCAGCTCCAAGCCCTCGTCTTCCTCTGCATGTTCTCCCTGCATCGAGCCCATGGCTACCCAGGTCCTAGCCAGAACAGCCGCCACCTCCCCCTCCTTGATCGTAACATTGTCGAACCCTTCCCGTTTCTGGTAAGCCAGGTTCTCCTGCCGCCGCCACCGGCTCCTGATCTTCTCATCCGCCTGCTGTGTCAACGCCATGGCAAATTCCCCCCTCCTCAGCAGAAAGAAGTCCTTCAGCAACTGCAGCATCTCCAGCACCGTGCTCAGGGGCAACAGCCTCTGCAGTATCGTCCTCGACAGAAACTGCCTAATATCCACGATTGTCCTCGCAAACGTAGCCGCATCAATCGGATGCTTCAGCTCCGCTAGCCTCGCCAACTGCGTCGAGAGGTGATCGTTTCCCCTCCGACTATAATCCCCCGTACTTTTCACCCTGATCTGATTCAGCGACCTCCCAATGAACAGCATCGACGCCGCCGCCGCAGGCGTGACAAACCCCGGCAACAGGTTCGCCTCAAACACAAACTCCTCCTCCTGCTCGTCCCCCTCCCAACCCTCTTCCTCCTCTTGACAAAAAAATCGCCCTCCGCCCCAAACCCCGGCACCCTCCCATACAGCACCCACGCGGCAATCAGCTTCACCCACGCGGCCTCCGCAACCACGACCAAACTCCCCGCGGCGTCTTGTACATCCCTATACCCCGTCTGCAGCTCCCCCCTGAGATAATCCATCAACCTCGCGCCCGTGCACCCGCCCTCGTGTGTCATGACGGCCACTACACCCCTTAACCACTCCAACCGCCTCCCCCACTCCTCAAACTCCCCCACCACCGCCGTCAGCGGGACAATGTTATACGCCCCCACCAGTCCGGCATCCTGCTTCAATATCGTCTCTTCGACCTCCAGCACCTTTCTCCGGAAGGCAGCGAGGTGGAGGGCGTCGATTGCGGAGGCGACGGCGCGACATATGACGGAGGGGGGGAGGACGCGATGTGGGACGTGGAGGCAAGCAGGTGGATGTGGGTGTCGCTGAGGCGGGCGAGGGATTGGAGGAGGCGCGTTCCGGGGGAGAGGATGGCCCCCAAGGAGGGGACGGTGGTGTCGTTGGCTGATGAGGATGACGAAGAGGCGGCGCGCAGGAGCGGGGAGGGGTGGCCGGACAGGGAGAGGAGGATTTCGTGGAGCATTGTGTTAGGGGTTTTCGGCGTGGTTTAGGTTGGTTATCAATGTTGTAGTGTGTTCGTTTGGGCAGCCTTCGCCGCTTCTTCCAAGCGCGCAGCTCGCTTCTGGGCCCGACGGTCGCTCAGTGCTTGGAAGAAGAGGATCAGGGTTCCGAGGAGCTCAAAGCGGCAGCACATCGGGCAGCCGCAGGGTGGTGGCGATTGGAAGCCAATGGGAATTTGAGGCTGAGATATCTGTCCAGTATTGTCGAAGTTCTGTTACAAGTAGCTAAACCAGGCCGATTGCAAGGGTTGGTGCCTTTGTGAATGGATTGACGTCTTGAGGGTGGGGGGGACTTTTGAACTTGACGCGCTTGATCCCGGAGTGACGCGACTTCTTCCACGCAGGGGTATGACGATCACGTGGAGATATTAACCAAGGTGTCTACCTACATAAGAGAAGCAATTCTCCTCCTCTTTCCCTGCACGCCCTGAAATGCCAACCAGACAGAGGAAAGAAGCTTCCCCACTGCTTCCAGAGAAGATCCTGCCAAGCACCGTTTCCAAGCCTCAAGATCCAACCCCTCACATTGTACCTTTCCCATATCCAAAGCGTTCCTCACTTAAACTTCCCATTCAGCGAGCCTGCGGTTGCTTCCCTTCGGCCACGCTCATCCCAGTGACCGACTGTGCATCTCCCTTGACACTCCCTTGCGGCAGCGTCGCCACGCCTCCATCGCCTCCCCCAACAATGATATTGTCCCCCGTCGACGTCGTCCCCACCACCATACCCTTGGCAACGCTCTTGAGAATCGCCCTGCGCGAGACGCCCGTCACATCGATATAAACCAACCCGACATTTTTGACACCGCCGCCCAAACCCCTGGTAATGTCCCCCGCCTCGGCACCCCACCTGTGGCTCACCACGGTAGTCGCCGCATCAGACGTCGACGCGAGCAGATTCCTCCCCGCCTGCTCCACACCGTCCATAACCGTCGAGAACGCCATCATGCTCTTATTCAGCAGGCCCGGCTTGTACGTTGCCAGCGGCTTGCCGTCCTTGTCGTAGCCCTTGCGGCTGGAGCCGTCCTTGCCCTTGCCGTGGCCGCCGAGGTGGGCGCCAAAGTTTTGCGCGACCTTGGTGATCTGCCCCACCGTCTTGGCCGACAAGGTGGCAGCGCCGCCCGTGAAGTGGTTAATGCGCCGGATGTGCTCGCGCGTGGCAGGCTTGAAGGTCATGGGCTTCGCGGCCGGCTGGGTCTTCTTGGTGAAATTGTCTGCTTGGGTCTGGAGGAGCTTGGAGAGCATGTCGGAGCCCGTGATTATGAAGCGCGAGGCAGCCGAGGCGTTGGAAACGAGGAAGGACTTCTTGTAGGCGGGATGCAGCTCGGCTTCGTAGAGTTCCTGGGATATGGGCGACACGTTGATCTTCCCGCCGGCATCGGCGGGGAGCGTGATCTCGACAGGGTCTCAGAAAACAGTCAGCAGGACTTTCAAGAATCCACCGTCACGCAAGAACAAACCTTTCGACCCCGGCTTCAGCTTGCTGTCCTCGACGACCTGGAACCCATCCGCCAGCTCGCCAATCACGCTGCCGTCCTCCTCATCGACCAGCACTATCTGGCCGGGCTGGGCCCCGCTGTGGCTTCCCCGCACATATCCTTCACCAGGTTTGAAGTCGGCGGATTGTATGCAGGAGGCGGCCCCGTGGCTGCTTCCGCCGCCTTTGACGAGGCTCCCTTCCTCGCAACGGTTGTCGGTGGTGGCGCCCGCTCGAGGAAAGCCGTGCATTGCGCCAGAATTGTCTCGAATGTGTCCACGTCCTCTTGGATTCCCTTCCGGCTCTCCACCGGGGGGAACTCAATCCGGGTGAAGGCGCCGCTATCTGGACCGAGATCCCATCGCGGGATGAGGTAGCTGGTCGGCGGTTGGTGGTAGATCTGTGTTGTCGCTGGGGGGCAGGTCGAGCTCGGGCGGGAGATGGAGGTGCAGGTAGAAGTCCTGCTCAGCGCTTGAAGCATCCGTATCAATAGCGGGGTCGGCGAAGACAGAGGTCGTAGGCACCATCAGAAGGGACAGTGTCTGCGGGCCAGCAGGCGTGAGGGGCTCCTCCTTGCCATTGGCGATGTGGTAGGCTGATACGCCGTTGATGGCGTAGAGCAGCTTCGGGTCCTGGTTGGGGAAGAGCTGTCAGTTTCTTGCGAGCTGATGCTCAGCGGGCGAAGATCTTACGTTGTGTGCCGATGCCATTGCCGCGATTTCCGGTGCTTCGGAAGCGGATTGAGCGCTGGGGCTCTGAGCGAAGCCAAAAGGGGTTGTCGCGTCGCTCAGACAGGAAGCTTGGTCGAAACGACGTAATGCGCCACGCGGGTTCGGATTGAAGATAGGACGAAGCCCGAGATTTCTAGCTCGTCCTGCGTCTGATGAGAAAGTAGAGATATTTGGAGCCGTCAAATCACGCGAGATGAAAACCAGGCTCTTCCAACAGCCGGACTCGCAATCGCACGATTCGCAGAAGGCGGGTTGGTCACTGTTCCAAGAATTCTGAAATGGCAGCACGCCGCCCAGCATCCCGCGGCGCCAGGCGCTTAAAGGCGTCTCCTGTGTGGGTGCCTCTCCGGCGTCAGGGATTGCTTGAACGACGTCATTGGGCGTGACGCAGCAGCTCGCATCCGCCACCGCTGGAGGGTGAGGATCGCGAACGCGTGAGCCCATTCAGAAGTGAAGAGTTCATCGTTAGGGGAACTTGAGTGGCAGCCGACATTCACAGAGAGTTGCCGAGGCCGCCTCTTCAGCCGCGTCGAGAGACTGGGAGAGCCACTACATGCCCGTCTCATTCCACTCTGCCGTCACCAGCATGCGGCGGCCAGCAACAGCAACAGCCTCTGCTCTGTCAAGCACCCCCGAGTCTCACATGGCCACTGCAGCATCACGTACTCCCCAGATGCCCTGGGGTCACCATCGGGCCAATACTCTCCCGCTGGGGCGAGACGGGCCGATACAGAGTGTATCCCACGGTTGTATTCAGGACTCTCTGGGTGGGCATTTCATTACTACCTACCTCCCGTCTGCTCTGCGGCGCGTTCCAATCTGGGATGACCGCCTTTGGTCGATGGCCGTCGGGAGATGGGTGTGTGCCCTTGGTCATAGCCCCAGAATCTCCAGAAGGTACCGAAGGAAGCATCTCACACAAACGGATATCTGTCCAGAGAGGATCCTGCATTCCGTCGGCTCGTGCTTCAGTGATACCGCTGGGCGTTCTGGTGATCTCGCGTGTGCAGCCTCCCGAGATTTTGGCTCCCGTGAAGTGGACCCACTAACCTTCCCTTATCTGATCCGGAGCTGGCATGCCGTGATGATACCTTTGGTGGGCCGTAAAATGAGGCAATTCCAGCCTGACAGTCGACGCCATCCCGGCAAAAGGGGGGGGTCGTGCAAAACCTGGATCTCCGTGCGTGGCCGTTGCGATTCTGACTTGCCGGCAAGCGAATCTCTCTGCTGGGTCGGATTAGAGACGCAGCTGTCGCTGAGTGGCTTGCAGATATCCCGATTCGGTTCCCTTGCTCCCGGCAGGCTCTCCCACAGTTGCCGGCCGCAGGGACTCCAGAAATGGGTTTCTCATCATTCTGATGGTGGGGCCCCCAACAGCTCCGGCAACCGATCCCAGCGTCCCGACGTGGCCAACAGGGGCCCTTCCCGGCGTCTGGGGAGACTCTGCCCGATGGACCGACAGTGATGCGGGAATCTGCAACGTCGAGCAACCGCAGCAGGGGCCGTTGTTCAGACATGATCTCGCAGTGCTTTCCAAGCCATCCCAAGCCGTGCGCTTTCCCTGCTTCTTGGTAATTTTCCTCTGGCAGCATGCGAGGGAGGACATGCCTCATCTCGCTGGTGGTTCCGCGGATGCCTTCTTTTGTCCAAGTACAGGTGATGTTCCAGCCTCACCGTGTGCCGCGAGGTGGTACGGCCGCCCGCTCGGCCATCAATGGGTGTATTGTGTAGCACCACAGCAGAGGCGCGCCTGTGGTTACCTACAAATCCCTCGTCGCACACGCCGCCGAGGTCCGGCAGAAATTCCCCAAACGTGCTGTGCTCGACCAGGACGAGCAGAGAAGTGTCGATCTCGATCGCTTGGATCAATAGGGGTGGAACGGTGCCTGATGAGGGCGGCGGCAGTCAATGCAAAACATGCATCGTTGGGGCTGGCGAGAGGAGGATCATGGCATGGCTGGCACCTCCAATTGCGTTGTCCCCCTGATTCTCGTTGGCGAAGGTACCTAGTGTACGGTGGACGGGAGGCGTGGCGGAATGTTTCGAGCGGGCGCGGGGGTGGTGCTTTTGGAGCGGGCATCCGGCGCCAAGCAGCTGGAGCAGGCATGGCATCCCGAGGGCTTGCTGGGCCCTTTTCGGTGCGAGAGGCGTCCATGCAGGGTGTCTTCGGCACCTGCGACGATTGTTTGGTTTGTCTGCAATATGACAAAGCCTGGCAAGCCGAGCTCTGGATTTTCATGTTTCGCCCATCCCGAGAGAAATGCCACACGTGGGAGAGCCTTTTTGTGCTGGTCAAAAACTGCTGAGAGCTGCAATCAAGCCGTAGAAAGTAGCGACCACTGACAGCAAGGCCGCGGGTGGAGTGTGGGAGAGCACGGTGCTGTCCGAGCCGTCCTCCGGGAAGGGGGAGGAGCCACCCACTGAGCTTGGCTCGCTGCCCGCAATGCTAGCTCTGCCCGCGCTCAGAACTCGACGGCTCTTGCCTGTCCGTGTCTGGAGGTCGGGACTTTCCCAAGACTTGCTCAGCAAAATAAAAAGACCGCAGGACGCCGCCCTTTCCCCCCTGACCCCATTATCAATCATCACCACCATCCGCACAACTTGGATCATCCATCATCAACGTTGCGATTTCCAGCGTCCCAGTTTCCAGGCCCCAGACCCCGGCACTCCACCTACCGACCTTGCCGGCGCTACCGACAGGACCGACAGAACACGCATTGCCTTTTGTGGGTGCGCTTCACACACCAGCCGCGCTCCCGTCCTCCGATAAGTTTCGACTAGGACCCTGTTTTTCTGCACCCCGTGTGTCCTTGGAGCTTGCCCAACGGTTCGCCCTTTCTGCCTTCAGCTTCCTCCCGTCCCGTCCTCCGTCGGTTTCCCGTCGTCTGCCAGCACAAACACACAGCGACGCCCACGACGCCCGCACGATCCCGCTCTCCCCCGCTCCCGTCGCGTACCCCGAGAAGCATCGCCAGCAACGTTTCGGCGTCACATTGGCCCGCCCGGATACGCACATCTCTCCATCCTGTGCCCGCTCACTCGCCCGGCTACCCGCGCAGCGGATACTTGCACCGTTGGTGGATGCCGTCACACCTCGTTCGGTTGCGCAAACTTCCCTCCCAGCCAACTCGTAGACTGGCCCGTCCCGGCCACCTTCGCTCCCCCCCTCCCGCCCACCTGCTCAACGACCGCGAGAACTCTCGTCCACCCGCCGTGCCGCCGGCCGTGCTGCCCCTGACCCTGCTCCCGCTGCTGCTTCCAAAGTACTGCTGCCCAGCTCTCTCCATCTCGCTGGCAGCGTCGCTTCCGAGCGTGCGTATTTAGTCCGTTCGCTCGCGGTCTGCCCGACGAACCCCGACCGAACGTCGAGTCTCGGCCCTCCTTCCCGTGCCCGCATCGCTACCGCCGAGCGGTCTTGCAGCCGCGGCTGTTGCACTGTACAGTGTGGCCAGGGAAGGCCTTGCTCTTTTTGTGTTTGCGCCAAGGGGGTCCCCTCGCGAGACCCAACCCGCCGTCACGATTGCTTCCCAACTGCGCATCCAGTCCATCCTCTCCCCCCCCGAGCCGCCCGACGCCGATGCGGCTGCCGGAACGCCGACATACTCGCAGCAGCCGACTCCCAAGAGAAAGTTCCACGACGCCTTCGCCGCCCTCCCGGCGCCCGATGCGCCCATCGAGCCGGCAGAGCCGTACGCGCCGCCACAATCCCATCCCCATTCCCACCCACACCATCCACCACCCGAACGGTTGCCCAACATTCGCCAGCCGCTGCCGCACAGCCCGCCACGCCCCGCCGCGGTCGGGGCGGTCCGTACCCAGGGCCACATCGCTGCCATAGCCCCAGCCCCTGAGGATGACAGCAGGTCCCCCAGACAGGCTCCTATCATGGCAGGCAGCCCGCACAGCCCCGGTGCTGTCGACAGCAAAAAGGGGTCAAGCGGGCGCCATTGAGGTCCAGTATTGCCTGTCAGCGCTGCCGAAAGTCCAAGATCAAGTGCAACAACACGGGCGGCGACGCTCCTTGTGAAGGGTGTATCAGAGGTGGCAAGGAATGCAGCTACCCCGAGGTCACTGCCGCCCCGCCGAAGCGGACCGAGCCGCCCACCGGCCCCAAGATGGACCAAGGCTCTGAGCGGAAGCGGCTGCGGAGGATTGAAGACATTGTCAAGATGGAGAGCGCCGTCCCGGCCGCTGTCGTTGCCGAGGATGTCCTCTCTGCCCCGTATCTCACCGAGACCATTTGGAGCCAGCTGTTCGACATCTACCGGCTGCACTTTGCGACCGAGTTGCCGTTCCTGCACCTAGCCACGCTCAAGGAGAAGCTGGGCAGCAGGTTCAGGGCGAAGCCCTCCGACACATCGCCCGAGATCAACCTCGTGCTCCTTGGTATCCTGACACTGACAGCACGGTTCCATCCGACGCTGGTCTCGTATGTCAATGCCTCCAGGAACGCACCTGCCACTTCCGGCACGCCCAAAGGTCGCCCGAGCATGCCCGCCGCTGACGCCTCAAGTGCGTCAGAGTACTACGCCGATGTTCTCACCAAGGCACTCGGCGGCCTGAGGATGAGCATGACCATGGCCTCGGTCGAGAGGGTCCAGGCGTTTCTGATGCTTGGGCTCTATGAGTGGAGCCAGGCGCGTCCCAGGGTTGGAGGCATGGCGGCCTGGATGTACGTCGGCGTTGCCATCCGCATGGCCCAGGCGTTGGGGTTGGGCGACGGTGATAGAGAGTCGCCCAAGCTCTTCAAGGCGCGCCCCATCAAGACCGCGCAGCAGAGCATGCCGCCTGGCCAGAGAATAATCGCCAAGGAGATTAGGAGGCGCACCATGTTCAGCTGTCTGATCTTGGACCGCCTGTTGGGTTGCGGCAAGGACCGCGTCTCGACGATTCGCTCCGAGGACCTGCAGATCCAGCTGCCGTGCTCCGAGGTATCGTTTGATCTCTCTGAAGAAGTCTACACGGGGTTCCTTAAGCCGCTTCCCGGGGAAGAGACTGGTCGCAGAATCTCGGACAGTGTGCTCGGGCGCTTCGTCCGTCTCGTCGACCTCTGGGGCGAGATATCAAGGTGGAGTTTCGCGGGCGGTCGCTTCACCGAAGACCATCCTCCGTGGTCGCCCGGCTCGACCTTCTTCCACCTCCGCGCAAAGCTCGAGGCTTTCTACCGGGATCTCCCTGACCATTTCAAATGGTCCGAGAGCAACTACTACAAGCACGAGAATCACCAGGCCAGCAGCGTCTACGTCTCGATGCACATGCTCGGCGCGGTGTGCAGAATCATGCTCCACCGTGAGTACATCCCTTTCATTCCCATCGCCTGCGAGAAGCCAGTCGGGCCGCTCGACGAGCCCACATTCCCGGCTGGCCAGGAACCAGAAGGGTTCTGGGAGGCCAGCGCCGAGGAGATCTTCCACGCTGCCAGGGAGATTGTCGACCTCACCGAGATCTGCCGCGACAAACTGCCCATGTCATCCCCTCGTCCTCTTCGCCGTCTGGACCGCCGCCTTCGTCGGCATCTATGCCGTCCACTTCCCACACATCGACACCAAGCAATACATGCTACCCAAGGAGCATACCGGGCAGATGGATGTGACCAAGCAAGGGCCGACCGGGCTGGCATTCAAGACGCTGACCCACATGTCCCACTCGCTGAAGATGGGTGAGACCTTCGTCGGCTACTTCCGGGATATGACTTGCTACTACGACCGCGTCAAGCAGGACTACGAGCGGCACACCGGCCGGCGGGCGCCAGGAGGCGATGGCAGGCTCAGCCTGCGCATCGGAGGCGGCGGTCTCGAGGAATGGAAACAGCAGGCATTCAAAGTGGTCAACAACGGCGAGATCCTGGCCGTCGGCGACGAGGACAAGGGCTCCTCGCGCGACAGCACCGCGGAGCCGTCCTCGGTCGGTGGCCCGGAGCACTCTGTCGACCACGCAAAGACACCACGCTCCACCTCCCTCTCCTTCACGCCCATCAACAGCGCCCACCTGCCACCGCACTCGGCCCACCCCGACTCGGCCACCTCTGAAGCCGAAGCAGCTGCCTCCACCCTCTGGCGGATCCAGCAACCGCAGCAGCAGCACTCCCCGTCCCAATCCTCAGGCGGCGCCATCCCCTCCCCGCAGATGTCCCAACCCCCGGGCGTAGTGCAGAAACTCCCGCCGTATCCGCCGGGTGAGGTGGCCATGTATCTATCACAGACCCAGAGCATGCCCTGGAGCTTGGCACCTGGTGGGATCGACCAGTTTGCGCATGGCACCGAGGAGCTGGTGCCGGTGGATAGCGGGAATCTGTTCTGGGGCAGCATGCCCGAGGGGTGGCCTGTTGGGTCGCCTCAGGCGGCGCATGCGCAGGCAGGGCTGTTGCAGGGCGGGTATAATTATTGAGAGACCGGTATAAGTGTGTTGTTGTGTGGCGAGGTGACGCAGGAAGTGGTGGAGGGTTAGCTTGAAGGAGAGGAGCGATCTTGTGTCGTACCCTATCATTTTGTTCTGGTCTTACAAGATCTCGGCTGAGTGGGTGGTGTGGTACAGGAAACTGGATAGGTCATTTTTTGATAGCCCGGGAGGAAGGGTTGTTGGCTTTTTGGCTCCTGATCTGTGTGGTTTTGGTTAGGGAGAACAGAGGGTGTGAAGAGAGGAGGTTGTGCTTGGATGTTTTGGGTTGTAGAGCATCAGCATAATCTAGGTTCGACTGTCTTGGTTGCTGCTTGCTACATCCTCCGATGTGTTGGATACTTTCACAATTTCCATGTCCCCCATACCGATTGATGATACAAGCAAACGCCAAAAAAAAAAAAAAATTAAAGCCAAACCCATAAGTCACAATCCGTACAGTAGTACAATCTGAGAGGTGTGTCCATTCCCGTCCCCTTGCCTCTGTTCCAAAACCTGACACCAATCTTCCCTAGCATTTGGTGTTCATCTCGACCCAGTTGATTCGTTCGATGCCGTTCTAGTCAGCCTCGCCATGAAAAACTCCATGTCCTGTCGGACAACGTCGGGGATCTTTCCTCCCTTGTTGGCACCGACAACGGAGTCTTGGTCGGTGGTGGAGGTAGACGACTGGACACTGCTGGTGCGGCTGTGTTGGGCTGGGAAGGGTTGGTTCTGTCCACTCTCCTCGAGCGAAAGGCGGTTGAAGTCGGAGGTGTTGATCGGGATGGGCATGTTTGCTGGGCGAGTTGAGGCTGTAAGCTCCTGGAGAAATCGGGTGGCTTGGTTCGAGGACCGCTTACATGGCGCGCCCAGCAGATTGGAACGAGGTTGATACAATTCGGACTCGGACAGGAGGAAGTCGGATGTTTCATGCGTTCAACCCATTAGAGGCAATGCTTCCACGGTTTGGCTACAAGACACCACTCACAACCCTCACCTCCGTGAGGTTCCGGCAAGTACTTATACCCGCGACAACTCCCACAGCCAACCCCCATCCCCCACCAAACTGTTGACACAACAGAACTCTGGTTGGCAGGGTCCGCGTGGGTGGAGACACATCATTGGACGCCTCTGAGCTTGAGGACGAGCCTTGTTGGCCTTCAAACATCTTCGTGCAGAGCACTCGGTGTCTGGAAGGGTCAGAAGCAAGGGGATTCATGAATCTGGCTTCTGTCCTCTGACTTCCCCGTGGGGAGCCAGCAGGGGGGTTTTCGAGCTGCAGACTGCGCCAGCTTTTTGTTAGCCCCATGGCAATGCTGAGCAAGTAGACGGCCATCCGGCTCCGTCATGACCGTCCCTGCACTGTCCCTGGATTTGTCAGCCTTCGGGCATCCGTCTTCGAAGGATGCGGAACCGACGTGTTGCGCACTCTGAGACGGCGGCATCTCGCGTCGGCTCAACGTTGCTCTCGGCGGCCCGAGCAGACAGCGGCTTAATTCCGAGGCGGGCCCAAAGAGCGTTGTGGGGACCGGGCCCGGCTTACACCATTTCGCGGAAAGCTCAAAAGCTCGGCCAGAGGATAAGCTCCAACTTTGGGATGTTTCGACTTCGACACAGGGAAAGTCCATTGGAGAGGAACATGCTAAGGATTTTACAACATGGCTGAAGACATCATCAAGAACCCGACTCCGTCAAGCTCGTCCCTCGAGAAGGGGCCCGCCCTCGGAAACCATGACCCCCTCCTCCGAGGAGCACCCGGCCTTGAGTCCCCCGCGACAACGCCCGATCCGGAATCTCAATCTCAAGAAGACCAGACCAAAAACACCTTCGGCGCCAGGCCCGCCTGCTTCAGCTCCACGCTCCAAGAAACCGCCTTCGTCTTCCAAGCCACCCTCGCCACGGCCACCTCCTCCTTCTTCCAGGCGCCAGCGCCATCATCACACGCCTCCATCGGCCACGACCTGGGCATGTCGCAAGGGCAGATCACCTGGATCACGGCGTCGACCGCCCTCACCGCCGGCGCATTCCAGCTTGGGCTCGGCCAGCTCGCCGACCGCTCGGCCGCAAGCCCGTCTTCCTCACGGGCATGGGCTCCTTTGCCGCGTTCGCGCTGCTGCTCGCCTGGGCGCGGAATCCCTTCTGGATGAACGTCGTGTGCGGGATCCTGGGCGTGTGCGCCGCCATGGTGGTGCCGCCCGCGATCGGCATCATGGGTGCGGCCTACAACGTGCCGTCCAAGAGGAAGAACTTGGCGTTTTCGGCGTTTAGCGCAGGCAATCCGCTGGGTTTCGTGCTTGGGAGCGTCGTGAGCGGGCTTGCGACCATGGTGTTCAATTGGAGGGCGAGTTACGTGCTGATTGCGATCCTGTGGGTCGTGTTTACTGGGCTGGCAGTGTTTACGGTGCCCAGGGTCGAGGCGTATCCGGAGGGGCAGAGGCTTGGGGAGAGGGTCGGGAGGTTTGTGAGGACGTTTGACTGGGTTGGCACGGCGTTGACGATCTTGGGGACGGGGTTGTTGACGGCAGGGATTACGTGAGTATCTGAGCGCGTTCGTGGCTGGGAGTGGTTGCTGACTGCTGCTGGCTGGCAGGCTTGGACCGACGGATGGGTGGAAGCGGCGCATTCATTGCGATGTTGGTCGTTGGTGCGTTGCTTCTTGCCTCGTTTGTCTACTGGGAGACAGTATTCCCATCCCTTGATGCCGCCACACATCTGGAAGGATCGCAACTTCACTTTAGTAAGTCGGGTGTGTGCGGTGACGGAAAGTCACAGTTGACTGAAAGAGTAGATCATCTCTCGTGCCTCCCCGGCTACATGTCGTTCATCGCGGCCCAGTTCTGGCTGTCATTCTTCCTGCAGGAGCTCCAGAAGCTGACGCCCTTGAACGTCGCGGTCCACTTGCTCCCGCAGGCCATCGCTGGGCTCATCTACAACGTCATCGCCGGCTCGGTCCTGCACCGCATTAACAATACGGTGCTCCTGGCGATGGGGTCCCTGACTTACATCGCGTCGAACGTGCTGCTCTCTACCATGAAGGAGGACAGCCCGTATTGGGCCTTCATCTTCCCGGCTCTGATCCTGGGGGTCGTGGGAGCCGACTTCCACTTCAACGTTGCCAATGTAGGTGTCACGCCCCCGTTTCTTTTTTTTTTTCCCCTTGGCAGGGTTACACGGTGTCGCTAACCGAGACAACGCAGATGTATGTCATGCAATCGCTGCCGTCTCATCAGCAAGCCCTTGCCGGCGGTATCTTTAACACGCTGTTCCGGCTCGGGGCGGCGATTGCGCTGGGCGTGTCGACCGCTGTTTTTACATCGGTCGCGGGCACACCCGAGGCTGTTGCAGACCCCATGCTGCCGTATTGCAGGGCGTTCCAGGTGTCGGTCGGTCTGAGTGCCGGCAGCTTTCTGTTCCTGCCGTTTGTCAGGCTGGGCACTCAGGGGCATGCTCCGCGCGGGGCGGATGCCGGGGAAGAGAAGACGCTGGCTCCTGCTGCGGCGCCGGGGCAGGCGGTGTCTGCTGCAGGGAGTGAGAAAGAGGAGGCGTAGACATGGTGTTATTTCGGATAGCCGGGATAGACGTTGGATGTCGGATAGACAGGAATAGAATGCGCGGCTAGGGCCTCGATAAAGAAGTTCCAATGGTCGGAATAATAACCAATTCACCCCAACACTTAGCCCATGGCATAGTTGGGGGAATGCGGCCAAGCCCGAAACCTGGTGGCCTTGCCCGAGAAGCCACCGGTTGGCCCGGCGCTCCGAGCGCGCTTTTCGAAGGAATAACCCAATGGGCGAAATCCCGGCAGCTGTACCGGGTTTTCGGGGGTCTCGTAGCCGGTTACCTCCCCTCGACCCACTAGGGGGGCCTAGTGGAGAGCTTTTTGTTGTTCTATATCGACGTCGATCTTCGTTGTTGTATCTGCCACGGCGCGGCAGCACTCCCTACCGCTTCACGGGCTGACTAGTAGTGACACTATATGCGCGGTTCGCAAACCTGCCGTGTTGGGCCTTGCGGGCGCCTGGCTGGCAGGTTTGGTGTGCCCCACCCACTCTTGTGTTATCCAGGTTGTTGCTCTTGTGTTTCACGGCAATGGCAAGCATGCCTGTTTGGCGCTGTATTACGTTGACTGAGAGCATTTCTTCTGGTGCTATAGTAGCTAAATGTACGTTTCTGTTTGCTTCTGATGGCGTTGGACAGCATGGAGGACGGCACAAAACGAGACCCTAATTGGTTCGAGAGACCTTCTAAGGCCAGGATTTGAAGAAAGCGGATTATTCCAGGGCAACTTGTCACCTATACGGCGGAGACAGAAGATACGGAGGTGGCCGACGGCCACTCCGGAAAGGAACATGGAGTTGGTCATGTCCTCAGTTCTCGTAGCTCGTCAGAAGAGACATGCCTCGGCCTAGAGACAATATCTTGACAGCACCAAGGGTTTCTTAACATTCACGATATCCTTTCGTTTATGTAGAAAAAGTATGGTATTGGGAGAGCTTCCTTCAGATCGACAATAGGGAAGCATGGCAAAGAATGCTGTGGATACACCCCTGCTCTTCGTCGAGAAGAGAGACTGCGAAAGAGAGAGAACCTGCACGCCCACCAGATCTTTCATCCCATCCCACCGCGCTCAATAATGACGCCCCGCGTTTGCTTGTTTATTCTCCTCAGTTTCCCGCCAACTTCGGTTACCCAACGGCAACACCATGACCGCAGCATCCACCCCCTGAGAGTACATCGCGACGATCTTGCTAGTTTTGATACGGCTTGGAAACGAAACCTCTACCGACAACCCACCGCGTAGCGACCGATAATCGATAATGTCTCTTGCAATCTTGCTGGGGCTCCTGCTCCTCAGCGCGTTCCCGGAGCCAGCCGGCGGCCTCTTGATACTTCCTGACAACATCACCGGGCTCCTGTTGCCGTCGTACGACTACATTGTGGTTGGTGGCGGCGTTGCCGGCCTGGTGGTTGCCAACCGACTCAGCGAGCAGTCGAACGGTTCGTGATTCCTGCCGTCGCTTCTCGACCACCCGACTGACATCAGCCAGTGACGGTTCTTGTGCTCGAGGCTGGAGAATTGTAAGTCAATCCTCCTTCATATTCACGCATCACGACTGCTAACCACCCGCTCTTTCAGGATTCCTCTTCCGAGATCGTCACTGTCCCCGGCTTGATCGGCCATGGCTTCCCTCCTGCTTACAACTGGAACTTCACCACGACCGCCCAGGAGTTTCTCGATAATAACACCCGAGACTACGGTCAAGGCCATGTGGTGGGCGGCGGAAGTATTCTCAACGGCATCGTCATGACCCGCGGCGCAAAAGCCCACTACGACGCCTGGCAGGCTCTCGGTAATCCTGGCTGGGGCTGGCGAGACTTGCTGCCCTACTTCAAGAAGGTGTGTGGGAAGCATTCGCTGCTGGTCTTCTGCATTTCAAGCTTAGCAGTGACTAACATGCAGCAGAGCGAGAAGTTTGTCGTCGACGCGTCCCCGAGCGAGCCAGGACGCTCAACATCGAGGCAGAAAGAGCCGTTCATGGGACTGAAGGTCCCCTCGAAGTCAGCTATCCCAACTTTCTGTACAACCAGTCCCGTATGGCATCGCTGTCTGAAGTGACAAGACGGCTTGTTCTAACCTTCGTCAGTATATTTCCTTCAGGGTGTTTCCGAGTTAGGTGTGCCGCTGCTGAACGATCCAAACTCCGGCGTTGCTGCAGGCGCAATGATCGCGCCGGCTAGCATGTCAGCCAGCAATCAGTCGAGGATGGACAGCAGGAGGGCGTATCTGGATCCGGTACTGCACCGCCCCAACCTGCATCTGGCGGTCAGGCAAACAGTTACCCGTGTCCTGCTTGAGGCTAACGCAACCGGAGCCATCACCGTTCCCCCTCTCAGCCAGCTGGTTCGAGCTTTTGGAGTTGAGGTGAGTGGTACCCAAGGAGAGAGGGTACTACGGACACTAACCGAATGAGTTTACTACGTCGGCCAAATCTCCCCGTCGCGAAGTGTTTTGCAAAAAGGAGGTCATCCTCGCAGCCGGAGCCATCATCTCCCCAGTTCTGCTTCAGGTGTCTGGAATTGGCCCGGCAGATATTCTAAAGGATCTAAACGTCACCGTGAGGGTCAACCTCCCTGGGGTTGGTCAGAACCTGCAGGACCACCCGATGGTTGGAGCTTTCTACAACTGTCAGCACTCTTCCACCCAAACTTCGCCTACCCAGACAGGTGCTGACAACCCACAGACACCAAACCAGGCCTGTTCTCAACCAGAAACCTCACCGGCGACACCCTCCTCCAAGCTCAGCAACAGTACTTCGCCAACCGCACAGGCAAGCCCCGCCCCTCCCCCTTTCCACTCTCCTACAACTAACCCCCTTTTTATTTTTTGTTTTCCCCCCCCACAGGCCCCTGGACAACCCCCCTCATCTCAGCCGTCGCCTTCCTTTCTCTTTCCCTCCTCACCCCACCAAATACCACCACCATCTCTCCCTTCACCAACACCACCTTCACCCTCCTCCCTCGCCTTCCTCCCCGCAGACCCGGCATCCCGCCACCCCTCGCTCTTGGCAGGCTACACGCGCCAACTGCGCCTCCTCGCAAGCCTGCTCTCCAACCCGACCGTCGGCGCGCTCGAGGTCATGGCCGACTCGGTCGGCACGCTGACCGTCGCGCTGCAGCACCCGCTCAGCCGGGGCACCGTTCGCGCTCGCTCGCGGGACTTGCTGCTCTCGGGCGGCGGCGGCGGCGGTGTCGTCGCGGAGAACATCGCGCTCGACCCGCGGTGGTGCGCGCACCCGGCCGACTGCGCGCTGCTGGTGCAGGGGCTGCGCTTCAGCCGCAGGCTCGTGTCCGACACGGCGGCGATGCGCGCGCTGCAGCCGAGGCCCGGGCCGCCGTGGGATTGGGAGCGGGGGACGGGTGGTGAAGAGGAGGAGGCGGTGATGATGATGGAGGTGGTGAAGAGGCATGTGCAGACAGAGTTTCATCCCTCGGGTACGACGGCGATGATGCCGCTTGCGCTGGGCGGAGTGGTGAGCAGCAGGCTGGTGGTGTACGGCACGGCGAACGTGAGGGTTGTGGATGCTGGGGTGATGCCGCTGGTGGTGGGGGCGCATTTGCAGGCGGGAGTGTATGGGGTGGCGGAGAAGGTATGTTCATTTCCTTTTTCCTCATGTCCTCGTGTTGCGGGAGAGTAAGGGGTTGGGCTGGGGGGAAGTAGCTAAGCATCCCAGTTGTACACTTTTATGGATGACAGGGGGAAGCTAAGATACTTATGTGCGTGTTACAGGCAGCGGACCTCATCAAGGAGGACAACAATAGACAGAAAGGACCAGCCGGCATGCCAGACCTGAGGAAGAACGACACAATGGTCGGCGCCGACTTACCGGCTGGCCCTCGTCTTCCGGGCTGTCATCCTTCAGACAGGGGTCGAGTCTAAACCGAGAGGGTATGGGTCGCTTGCTTTCAGCTCAAGGTACCATGTCGCGAAGGAGTTGAAGGACACGGCAGTGTATAAACCAAATATCTGGCGGCGCTTCCCAGAGTTGTTGTAGGTATGGATCTGCGGTTCTCCCTTGAATGTCTGGTTCTGGTGGGTTTGGGGACGCCCCTGGGGCACAACCATACCTGAATCTCCATGTACTGTACACAATTATCAGGACCACGTCGGTGATTCATTGGAAGGGTGTTGTACACGCCCCCGAGGTGCACATCGAGAATCCATGATTACGACGTATGATCGCGCCTCTGCATTTCGGGACCAAGACCAGTCAATTAAGACGATGAGATTACTGCCCTCCAAGGGCAAGGAGTGGACATAATTAACAACTTAATCAGACTTGTTCAACTCCGGGTATCAGACGCAAGATCCGTTTCCATCTCAGCAACATTACATGCAACCATTAGATATCATCCCCATCTACCATCACTCATCATCCGACCCTCCTCAACTGACATCATCTAATACCTCCACCTGCCAGGTCGACAGACCCGAGGGCATGCAGAATCTCCTAGTAAAGAATCTTCTCCTCCAGACAGGCGGCCTCGTCCCCTCGCGGTCCCACACCAACTTGCCCTTCTCGTCCAGCTCACACCCCTCGTCCGTGATCGGAATAACCCTGCTGGTATGTGCCACCTCCTGCTTCGACACGCCGGCCGCATCAGCCGGGATCCACAGCAGCGGCGTCGCCGACGTGACCGAAGGCGGGAAGTAGGCGTTGGCAGCCACCTCCTCCGAGTACGGCTCGATCAACATGCCGCGCGGAACAAGATTGCGCAGCGTGGTATAGTCGGCGTAAATCCACGGCTTGAGGAAGCGGGTGAAGACGTTGCCGCTCTTGCCTGTAACCTTGCGGGCCTCCCTCGCGTGCGCGACCGAGTCCTCGGCGCCGTCGACGACGCCGTCGCCGTTGAGGTCGCGGCCGTTGGTGGCGGACTTCTCGCGCTGTTGTAGCTCGTGCTTGGGCCCATGCCGGCGGTGCCGGCCTCCGGGTCGATGAGGCGCGAGGATTCCTCCTCAGCGAGGAGGGTCAGAGGCAGGTTGTAGAGCAGCGGGTTGAGGGCGCTGTTGAGGGAGAGGTGGAAAAGCACCGTGAAGACGAGGAAGACGACCATGAGCACGAGCGGGCCGGGGCAACGGAGGCGCCGAACAGGCCAATCATGCACACCTCGGCGAGGTAGAGGCCGGTGAAGAGCTGCTTGATGGCCCTGGGATAGATGAGGCCGCGCGTGTCGATCTGGGTGTCGGTCACGAAAAAGACGTTGTAGCGCCAGGCGAAGTAGAAGAGGAACATAGCGATGGTGGCCCAGCCGAGCATGAGCGGGGCGATGCAGGAGTAGGTGATGGCTGGGCACGTCAGCGAGCGTCCTTGGAGGAAGATGGCTGGAAAACTTACCGATTACCACAATGTTGGTGTACACGGGCATGGTGCTGCCCCACGAGATGGCGCTGAGGTTGGACCACTTGTTGTAGAGGGCGCGGGGGGTGTTGGCCAGGAACTTGTAGAGAAGAGTGAAGATGACAAAGCCCACAACCTGCGTGAGCACGCTGGTGGCGATGGTGAGACCCTGAACGATGAAGTAGGAAATGTACAGGTTCGATGCCTTGGGCAAGTTGTTGGCCAGGATAGACGTGGCGCTGGTAGGGTTATCGACGATCTGCTTGGCGACGGCGGTTGCAGACGAGGCCAAGGTGGCGACCAGAAGACCTGAATAACCTGGAAGGCAAAGTAGGCGTTCTGGGTGAAGAGTTCGACGCGAGAAATTGACGGCTCGCCCGCCAGCTTTGCGCACACTATTCTGGTCAGCGGGATTATCGCCTGCACCAGCAGGTAAACAACTTACGGCGCATCACGATGGGCACCAGCGACATCAGGACCGAGAGCAAGACAGAGGGCAGCAATCCAGTCACGACGCCCATGATGACGGGCGGGATCTTGTTGAGCCAATTGAGCCAGCTGATGGTCGAGAGGTACGTGACGTTGCTGACGAGACCGACAAAGGCGACCGGGATGGCCCAGAAGAGGATCATGGCGGTGATGAAGGCCACGACAGCGTAGCGGCGAACAACCTTCTGCCACCACGGAATCGCGAGAGACTTCCAGACGACTTCGTCGGGCCGGATACCCACGTACTTGGGGGACATGTGCAGCCCCTGGTGGTGCGCGAGAATCTGAGCTGCACCCTCGGCGTCGGCCTGGGTCTTGAACTCGACGAAGACGCCGGGGATTTTCTTGTAGCCTCCGTCGCGGTACTTGGCCTGGGCAGCCTCGACCTCGGGGATGAGGCGCTCGAGCTCGGCGCGGCACCAATTGATCGAATCGACCTTCTTGCCAACGAGACCCAGGGGACCGAGGCGGTGGGTTGGGCGCTTCTTGACCGGAACCCAGCGCGCGGCGACGCTGCCAGACTCGGCATCAGCCAGGACAGGCGCCTTATCTGCCTCCTCGGCCGACGCTCCGTTCTTGATGGCCTTCTGGCGCGCCTTGTTGGCGAGCTTGATGAGCTTGACCTCGGCCTTCTCGAGCTGCATGGCGGCCTTGTCACGCTTCTCGACCAAGTCGTCGACCTCCTTAGTGTCGCTCGTGATCCAGATTCGCTTGACTGAATTCCCAAAGACCTGGCGCAGCTTCGCCTCGTTCAGATAGGGCGAGGTGACCGAGGTGAACAGGACGGTGCGGGACGAGATGCGGTCGGCATAAAAGGGGCTCAGCAGGAAGGCCTGGCGCAGGTTAATGTAGAAGATGCACTCGCGCATGATCATGTACATGACGAAGCCGAAGTAGGCCCAGCAGACAAAGACGTGGGCATAGTAGCGGCTGTTCTGGGTGTCCTTGTTGATATTGGCGTACGTAAGGATGTCGAGCTGGGTCTGGCCGCCGTCGCCGGTGGCATTGACGGGAAACAGGACGGGCCATGTGATGCAGCAGCCGACAAAGCAGAGCACCAGAGCCATGCGCAGGTAGCGGAGGTAGAGGTAGGCATCGAGAGATTGGTGCTGGAGGGCGTAGATGTCGGGGATCTTCCAGAAGCTGCCGACCCAGTTGACGAGGCCATTGGGCAGGGGCGGGGAGCGCTCACTGCGGCAGTCAGCAGGCTGTTTCGCCACGGCACCACAGTGGTTTGTTTACATGTCCTTCAGGCTCCCAAGATATGTCCTCGGCGCATAGTAGCGCCTCTGGCTTCGACGCAGGATCAAGACGGCGATGTAGGCTGCGGAGACGACTGCGACCGGAGCAAGGGTCGAGACCATGCCTGCATGGGCCTGTCAGCTTTGCTGTCGCCATTCCCTGTGGCCGTGATGATGAGGCACTCACCCGATAGCGAGGACGGGGGCGCTTGATTGTCGTCATTGGCGCTCATGTTGGCGGCGGTGCAGAATCGGCTTCTGCACGCCTATTCTCCTTGTGGTGGTTGTGGGTCGTGTCAATTCTGCGATTCGATGGTATGGCGACGACGACGACGACGACGACGGTCAGATAGGAGGAGAACCGACTTCTGAAACAGACTCGAAATGTCAGGCGTCGAATTGAAGTGAGACAGCGGGTGGGTTGAAGATTAAAGGTCAGGCTCGAGGTTAAGGGCGCTTGTGGAACGCCCATGCAGTCGGCCGGGAAGGAAGCAAGGGGAGCGGTACCTCGAGACAGGGGCTACCACGCTGGAGTTGACGACTTCGACTGGAGCTTGGGCACGGAGCTACGCCGTTCTGGGACTACGCGATCAATAGGGCGGCATTGGAGGGCAGTCAGGAGAAAGCACAAACAGAGATTTGGGACAAACCGGGGGCGGCAGGGCGATGTATGATTCGAGTATTTATCAACCTAATCAGGAATTGCCGTCGTCCGCACGTCAGAGCCTGTCCACTACATCATTCATTTCTGACATCTTCGTCTGGAGTAACGGCGCCCTTGCGTCCCTTGGCTGAGAGCAGCGACCTTCAGTCTTGACAGCACTCAATGACGCAGGGTGCGGTTAGAGCAGGCGACGCTCGTCCCGAATGGGCTTGGCTTGGAGAGCTTGGCTCGATGGGGCATGCAAATTTGGCCAGCTGGACCAGGGTCACGGCAGTCGGTTGCGATGCAACCTTGGCCAGCTGTGGTAGTGGGGCCTTCACGTTCACCTGCGATTTTATTGATAACCACGCTCTTTTCCTCCCAACCATCGAATGCAGATCCGAGTGGTTTCTGCGCATCTCGGCTTGGCGTCTGCTCACCCGCTGCAGCTCGCTCAATGTCTCAGTGCCAACAGCAACACTAGACTGTCTTGAGGAGGCTGGGCGCAAGACAGCTCAGCAGCCGTGTTTCGCTGGGTTGTGTGTTTCTTTCACAAGCTGCCCTCCCCACCCCCCATTTCGTTTTCCCCCTTCCTGCAGATCGCGACAGGGGCTTGGCTTGGACGCAAGCTTGCCAAGCCCCGCTTTTCAGCTCGTTTGCCTTTTGTGTCACTGCATCACAAGCAGTTCCAGGATCAAGCTCGGTGTTGGTCTCGATCCAGAGCCGCAATCGTTCAACGACAGGTGGGCAGATCACGGGCAAGCTCGGAGAAGAAGTTTCACGGGGACTTGACTCCCTTTATCTTCAAGAGCAAATTAGTCTCCACTCCCAGGCCGTCATGACTCCCAGACCCCTGCCGCCGATCGGTGATTGCCAATGGGGAAGTGTGTTCTTCCCGGTTAGTGCAGGACCCCTGTTTTGCCCATCGTTTCCAGCCACAGGTTCGCTCAGTGCGCAGGCATTTGGTGGTCGCAGAGAGCAGTCGCCCGCAAGGACTCGGAGCGTCACGCGAATTGACCTGCGGGGCTTGTCACCCAACAGGTACCACAGACTCGTCTGAAGTTGCGTTTGAGTCTCACTCGAGTGATGAGGCATCCCAGACTCTCAACGGTTCCCTCTCCTACCCGCAGATCACCAGTGTGCGCAAGTGTCGCCCGTTGTGCTTCCCGAAATGCTGAAACCCTGCAGGTGTTGCATGACGTATATGGGTTTTGACCAGGGGAAGTGTCCTGAAGCGGAATCAATGACCCTGCCGCAAGAGCCAACACCACGCTGAGGCTTTGATGGTCTCGAGTCTCAAGAGATGGGAGGTTGGATAGATATGGGCTACTGAGAGGTAGCACGGCTGAAAAAGAGGGCTAGCGATATCCTTGGTCCGTTCATCTGCCAACAAAGGTGGACTTCTTATTCGCCAGGGTTTTTCTTCACTCTTTACGCTTTTTTTTGTTTCCCCCTTTGTTTTTTTTTTTTTTTAATTTTTATTTATTTATTTATTTACTTATTTATTTTATTTTATTTTATTTTTTTTTTGCCTGTTTTTGCCTCTTTTTTTTGCTGCATCCTTTCTTATTCCTTTCTTCTCTTGAGAATCCGTCTTCAAACATTTGCGAGTTCCCTTTCCTTGACTTTCCTGCTCTGTTCGCTGTTGGCCAGGAGGCGGAGCTCACAAAATATAGTACAGTCTCAAGGTAACCCTTTTCATATCTAATTCTGACCGTGACAATTCCAATTCACGAACTGAGCCTTGTAGAGGCGGAGAGGTTTGCGAACTGAGCCTGCAATTGAGGCTGTCAAACGTCCATAGCTTGCCGTTTCCGTCAGCGAGAGCTGGCCTCTTCTTTGTCTGTTGCCAGGCCTGCCAACTCAAACAATGCTCTGGGAAATCGCCGCGACGCACACGGCGGAGTGACAGCGATGCGAGGACAATAGATCGTCCGAATATGAAGAGAGCAGCAAGAGGTCAAAGATGGCACGTTCTGAGAGACAGTAACCCGTCGTCACTGATCGCATCTGCACTCACCTGGCCGCCTCGAATCCAGTCTGCTGCTTCCCAAACACCGCCAACATGGTCAACCTCAACCAGCAAGCCGTGCCCACCCATCTGGCACAGCACGAGGACGATGATCCCGCCGAACATAGGGGCTACGTCAAGGGTACCGAATATGCGCTGCCTTACTTCTCACAGTGGTCGCGGCTGCATGAGGCCGAGGTCCAGGGCGGCCTGCTTCGCCATGTCAACTGCGGCTACCTCTCGACTCACGGCGTGCCGCCAACACTGCTGGCGCTCAAGCAGCACGCGCAGTCACTGTGCATGCTCATCCACGCGCTGAATCCGACCCCGAGGTCGGCCGAGATTGTCGGCGGCGTCCCGGCAAAGGAGGGCAAGAGAAAGAGGCAGGCCGAGGTCGACCCCGACCCGCTGGCATTCAAGTACGAGGTCAACGACGCCTTCGACTTCCTGAACGACCTCAACGTGCCCTACACCAACGACGACCCCGACCACAACAAGCCGCTGACCGCCCTCATCAACGAAGTCCGCGACCGCCGTGAAGCCCACGGCACAACCTGCCACTGCCCTTCGCCGAGCACAAAACCCGCTCAAAGGGCGAGCCCCAGAAGATGGAGCTGAAGAATCTGAGGCTGCAGGTTCAAATGGAGAGGGTGAAGGAGGAGGTGGAGTTGCTGAAGACGCAGTGCGCGATGCTGGGACGGGCGCGGGATGCGCTGATGTTGGCGGAGAGGGAGGAGAAGAGGAAGTTGGCGGAGAAGGTGCATCGGGAGAGGGAGAGGGCGGTTAGTGCGGAGAGGGAGCTGGAGAAGGTGAGGAGGGAGGTAGAGGAGGCGGCGGAGAGGGAGGATAAGCTGATCGAGGAGCTGGAGGCGCTGCAGTGGGAGGTAGTGGAGGGGGGGGGAAGGAGGCCGCCGGCCGAGACGGTGTGATTGTGTGTCTGTTTGGGCATCTTGATGTGGCTCTGCGGTTGTCATTTTGTGTTTGGCTTAGCATCTCTTGGTTTCAGTTTCTCTGAATCGCTACCTATGTTACGTGTCATTTGGATATGCTGCTTGTGGGGGGCAGCCGTGGTTTTTGTTCTGCCTGTTGCATCTGGAGATGATGGTTGCATTTTCGTCGTCATCAGACTTCGAACTGAGCCTCCGTTACTCTGCAATCCCATTGAGGCCGACTCATTTCTTTGTGGCATCCATCGAGTCCGGCTTTGGTGTCACC